>MU754728.1:23594-72667 GCA_026770625.1 Nicotiana glauca | reverse complement strand
GGCCACCACTCCCTGAATCGGTGGAAGGCGACTTCACTTACAAATCTATCTTCCCATGCCTCTGGTTTCCTGGTTCTATCTAGACCCCCAATCTTTGGCTCACCACCCTCACTCTCCTCTGATGATGAAATTACGGGAGAGGTGGAATATTGCTCGTCAGGTTCTTTTTTAGCTCCGGACTCATTTCAAGACTACCACATTCATTGGCCTCTTGGAGATGGCCACATTTCCCTACTCAGGGGAAGATGACTCTGGTGCTGGAATCTTCACGGACATATGTGTGGGGACGGACTCTGAAGTCACACTCCGGGAGGGTGCGTACTCACTACTTGTTGACTTAGAGGCACCCCTGTCGGCCTCCCGAATTATCTTTCTGTTCTTCTTTATTGTCTCCTTATCCTTGGCACTGAGTTTCACAACCCTTCTGATTGTCCTCCCTCAGGAAGAACCACCCCTCCCGGTTTGCTTCTCATTGCCCCCACATTGTGGTTGTGCACCTCCACATTTTTTAACCATTGCCTGTAAGAATACATGACTAACTTAGTTAGTAGAAGCACATGAGGCAAATTAGCAAGTTCAGTTGACAGAAAAAAAAAATTGCAGACACAGTGACACAGACTGAGGGGCGCGGACCGCACAAGAATGCACGCGGTCCGCATAGTACAAAACTCCAATTATTCAACTCTCTGAACATGACCTACGCGGACCGCACCGCTTTGGATCACGGCCGCGTTGGTTCATCGTGGACCGCACTAAAATGGTACACGGTCCGCTCAGGTAAAACTCTCAAAATGCAACATCTCTGAACTCTGGCCACGCGGTCCGCACTACTTTGGACCGCGGCTGCGCTGGGTTCACACGGACCGCACATAAATGGTCACGCGGGCTGCACAAAGAGGTTGTTCAAAACCAATCAAAGGCACGCGGACCGCACATAAATGTTGTGCAGCTGCGTGGGCAAACATAACTGGGTAGGTCCTTTTTTGTTCTTTTTAGTCCAATTTTTAACATTATGGGTCCTAGGTGTCCCTACTCAGTTGTTTTAACAAGAATATATGCCCAAGTTCAACAAAAGTTCACAAAAACCTATTCTAACAGTTAACTAAGACGAATAACAAAGAAATTAAGAAGTTATTCTAGTAGAAATTAAGTAAAATAAACACAAATTAAACTACGAATTGAAATGAAGATGAGATGTTACCAGGGATTAATAAGAATGAAAATATGTGCACAATTGATGTGGGTGAACAGTAGAAATATGAGTTCAGATGAAAATTTGTTAAAAGGTTTGAAGGAGGCCCAAGGCTCCTATTTATAGAAAAGCGTGGGACCCGGTTCTTACCCACCTGCGCGGCCGCACATAAATGTCACGCGGACCGCGCAGGATTTTCATCCTCAGATCATGAGCACAGCCCACGCGGACCGCACTGCTTTGGTGCGCGGCCGCGTGGGAAACTTCAAAGACTTATCGATTTCGGCAGTTTTCACGCGGACCGCACTGCTTTGGTGCGCGGCCGCGTAGAAAACTTCAGAGAGATGCCAAGTTTTGTTCCTCCAGCACGGACCGTACAAAAATGTCATGCGGCCGCGCTGGGTCTTCTGAGTTTAACTACTTCAGTAGCTCAAGCCCATACGGACCACACTGTTTTGGGGTGCGGCCGCGTAGGCACTGTTCAGAGACTGTTCATTTTTCATTTTGCCCTGCACTGATTCAACATTATCCCTGCAACACTTCACAAACCATCAGCTCAAAAATCCTACTCTACAATAGCAAAATAAAGAAATTCAAAAGACATGGGTTGCCTCCCAAAAAGCGCCTGATTTAATGTCGCGGCACGACGCATGTTACCATCATAGTCATTTCAAATGAATCAGCATCACCACGTGGCTGTCATCAACCTTGCCCAAGTAATGTTTGATGCGATGCCCATTAACCCGAAATACTTCACCATTTTTATTTTTAAGATCAAGTGCACCGAAAGGAGTTACAAAGACCACTTCAAAGGGACCACTCCATTTGGATTTGAGCTTTCGGAAATAATCGTAGCCGAGAGTTGAAAAGAAGAACCATGCCGCCCACTTTGAATTCTTTACCCCGAGCATACTTATCATGGAGGTACTTCATCGTGTCCTTATACAACGAGCTGGAGTAAGCATGGAATCTAAACTCATCAAGTTCATTCAATTACTCCACACGGAGGTTGGCCGCAACATCCCATTCCAAATTTAATCTTTTCAAAGCTAACATCGCCTTATGCTCTAGTTCCACCGGGAGATGACAAGCCTTACCAAACACCAATCGATATGGGGACATACCTATCGGAGTCTTATACACCGTCCTATAAGCCCAAAGAGCATCATCCAACTTCTTTGACCAATCGGTCCTATTTGCATTCACTGTTTTGTACAAAATACTCTTAATTTCCCGATTAGAAACCTCCACTTGGCCACTTGCTTGAGGATGGTATGGGGTAGTCACCTTGTGGTTAACTCCATATTTGGTGAGCAAAGAATCAAAGACCTTGTTGCAAAAATGGGACCCCCCATCACTAATGATAGCACTAGGGGTTCCAAATCTAGTGAATATGTACTTTTTCAAAAATGCCACGACACTTCTGGCTTCATTGTTGGGAAGAGCCACGGCTTCAACCCACTTGGAGACATAATCTACCGCTACGAGAATATACGTGTTCCCACAAGAGCTTACCAACGGGCCCATGAAATCAATGCTCCACGCATAAAAAAATATCGACCTCTGGAATGGTGTTAAGAGGCATCTCATCTCTTTTAGAGATCCCGCCAGCTCGTTGACATGCATCACACTTTTTCACAAAATCGCTTGCATCTTGAAACAAAGTCGGACAATAGAAGCCACAACTTAGAACCTTTGATGCCGTCCTCACTCCCCCATGATGACCACCATATGGAGAAGAGTGGTAAGCTTCCAATATGCTCAATTGTTCTTCTTCCAGGACACAACAACGAATTATACCATCGGTGCAAATTTTGAACAAGTAGGGCTCGTCCCAATAGTAATCCAAACTATCCCGCTTGAGCTTCTTCCTTTGGTTAGAAGAGAGCTCATACGGGACTATACCGGTCACAAGATAATTGACCACATCAGCAAACCATGGCATATCATGCATAGACACCGCAAGGAGTTGCTCATCCGGAAAAGCATCATTAATCTCAACACCATTGCTCGGTCTTCCTTCTTCCTCTAGCCGGGACAAGTGATCTGCGACTTGATTTTCACTTCATTTTCTATCCACAATCTCTAGATCAAATTCTTGCAAGAGTAATACCCATCTCATCAACTTTTCCTTCAGTCTTTCTGTGTCATCAAATACCTAAGGGCGGCATGATCGGTATAGACAATCACCTTGGCCCCCATAAGGTATGGTCGGAACTTTTCCATGGCGAACACAATAGCTAGCAACTCCTTCTCGGTGACTATATAGTTCTTTTGAGCCTCATTCATCGTCTTGCTTGAATAGTACACCAGATGGAACATTTTGTTAATTCTTTGGCCAAGCACCGCACCAACCGCTACATCACTCGCATCACACATCAACTCAAAAGGCAAATCCCAATTAGGTGCGGTGATAATGGGAGTGGTAGTCAACTTATGTTTCAACAATTCAAAGGACTCCATGCACCTCTCATCAAACACGAACTTCACATCCTTTTCCAATAGTTTGCACAACGGGTTCACAACTTTTGAAAAATCCTTGATAGAATCGCCGGTAGAACCCGCCGTGGCCTAAGAAACTTCTCACCCCCTTGACAGAAGTAGGGGGAGGAAGCCTTGAGATAACCTCTATCTTTGCTTTGTCAACTTCAATACCATTCGTTGAACTTTTGTGCCCCAAGACAATTCCCTCTTGCACCATGAAGTGACATTTTTCCCAATTGAGTACAAGATTGGTCTCCTCACATCTTTTCAACACTTTGTCCAAGTTTGCTAGGCATTTCTCAAATGAGTCCCCCACCACACTAAAATCCTCCATGAAAACCTCCAGAATGTCCTCCACCATGTCGGTGAAGATTGCCATCATGCATCTTTGGAAGGTCGCTGGTGCATTACAAAGTCCAAAGGCATCCTTGAGAAGGAGAATGTGCCATATGGACAAGTAAATGTTGTCTTTTCCTGATCCTCCGGGGCAATGAGAATTTGGTTATACCCCGAGTAGCCATCAAGGAAGCAATAATAAGCCCGGCCCGCTAAACGATCAAGCATTTGGTTCAAAAATGGTTGAGGGAAATGATCCTTCCTAGTGAACTTGTTGAGCTTTCTATAATCCATGCACACCCTCCAACCCATGACCGTACGGGTCGGAATCAATTCATTGTTTGCATTTGTGACAACCGTGATGCCCTCCTTCTTTGGAACACAATTGACCGGGGAGGTCCATGAACTATTCGATATTGGGTAGACCACACCGGCATCCAACCATTTGATAATATCCTTCTTGACTACCTCTTGCATAGCCTCATTTAGTCTTCTTTGGTGCTCAAGCGACAGCCTTGCATCTTCCTCCAAAATGATCTTATGCATGCAAAAGGCGGGGCTTATACCCCGAATATCCGCCAACGTCTATCCTATCGCCTGTTTGTGCTTTTGTAAAACCGCCAAAGTGGTGTCCACCTGCAAGTTAGTTAGGCAAGATGAAAGAATAACAGGCATAGTGAAATTAGGACCCAAGTATTCATACCTGAGGTGAGGAGGAAGTGGTTTCAACTCCAACACCGGCAGCTCCTCAATAGATGACTTTGATGGAGGGGCTTGCAATTTTCAAGGTCCAATGATAACTTCCTAGGCTCATAAGAGTATGAGCCCATACCATGCAAAGCATTTACACATTCAATTCTCTAGGCATCATCATTAGCCTCCATGTTTAAAAACACCGCTTCAAGTGGATCTTCAACATTGATCATTGCACTTGTGTCATCCACTATCACCGCCGTGACAATGTCAACAAACGAGCAAACTTTGGTACTATTTGGCTGCCTCAAAGATTTGCACACATGGAACACTACCTTTTCATCACCAACTCGGAAGGTCAACTCTCTCCCCTCGACATCAACCAAAGCCTTCCCTGTTGCTAGGAAAGTCCTTTCAAGAATAATTGGGACTTCAAAGTCCACCTCACAATCAAGAATCATGAAGTCGGCCGGCAAGATAAACTTATCAACTCGAACAAGAACATCATCGATGATACCCAAAGGCCGCTTCATAGACCAATTCGCTATTTGGAGCCTCATTGAAGTCGGGCGAGGTTGCCCAATTCCCAACGTTTTGAACACTGAATATGGCATTAAGTTAATGCTTGCCCCCAAGTCACAAAGGGCTTTTGCAAAGTCGGTGCTTCCAATAGTGCACGGGATAGTGAATGCACCGGGGTCCTCAAGTTTAGGAGCCATGGAGTGTACAATTGTGCTCACTTGATGGGTCATTTTGAATGTCTCACACTCCATTGATCTCTTCTTTGTGACCAAATCTTTCATGAATTTCGCATACCCTGGCATTTTCTCGAGTGCCTCCATCAAAGGAACATTGATAGTCAAACTCTTCATCATCTCAATGAATTTCTTAAATTGGTTATCACTCTTTTATTTGGCCAAACGTTGAGGGTAGGGCGGAGGAGGCCTAGGCAAAGGTGCCTTGGCTTTGGGCACTTCTGGCTCGTGTATATCTATATGTTCCCTAGACGGGTTCACATTCTCTTGAGTCTCTTCCTCAACCTCTTGAATGTCAATTCTCACTTCATTTCTTGCACTTGGTTCCACAACATCATCAACCCCCATAGGTATATAATTATTAGGCAACTCATCTTTCTCCACCATGGATTGATTCTCTCTTGAGGCATGCACATCACCCCCTCGTCCACTCCATGTGGTCACCACCATCACATGGTTGTTGTGCCCACCCTTAGGATTTACTACCGTGTCACTAGGTAGCGTACCCTTTGGGCGAGTATGTAAAGATTGTGAAATTTGTCCAAGTTGCACTTCCAAGTTGCGGATGGAAGTGTTATGTGAAGCCAATTGCGCATTCGAGTCTTGAGTCTTCTTCATCATTTGTTCAAACATAACCTCTATTCTCCCAAATTCATTGCCCGAAGAACTCGACCCTTGAGATTGGTACGGTGGCGGGTTGTTTGGTTGTTGAAACATTGGGGGTCTTTGAAAGCCTTGCCCCCGATTACCTTGACCACCATTGTTGTTCCACCCCCCTTGACCATTGTTGTTGTTCCAATTGTTGTTGTTGTTTCCACTCCAATTTCCACTATTGTTACCTTGATTCCCCCAATTGTTGTTTTGGTTATTCCCATTCCAATTTCCACCTCCTTGTTGATTATTCCAATTCCCTTGAGATCGCCATTGTTGGTTACCTTGGTTTCCTCTATTTCCTTGGTAGTTGTTGACATATTAACAATCCTCATTTTTCTCATCATAGCACTCATTTGAATAACCACTACCATCATCATAGTTGTCACAATTCCCTTGTTGTTGTTGCCCTCTTTGCCTTCTTTTCATCATATTTACTCCTTCCATAGCATTGACTTGGCGAGGGTTTTGAACTTGTTGCAATTGCGCCTTCGCTAATTGGTTCATTGTTGTTGTAAGTTCGGCAATGGCTTGGCCGTGGTCATGCAACTCTTTATGCAAATGTATAACATTAGGATCACCTTGAGGAACGTTTGCCCGACTTTGCCATGCCGAAGAAGTATCGGCCATTTCATCTAACACTTCACACGCTTCATTGTACGGAAGCTTCATAAAATTTCCACCCGCCAATTGGTTCACAATACATTGGTTTGTTGTGTTGATTCCTCTATAGAATGTTTGTTGGATCATCACATCGGTCATATCATTATTTGGACACTCCTTTACCATAGTTCTAAACCTCTCCCATATTTCATGCAAAGGCTCCGTTGGTTCTTGCTTGAAGGTCAAAATCTCATCACGGAGTGCCGCCATATGACTTGGAGAAAAGAACTTGGCAATGAACTTGTCCGCCAATTCATCCCATGTAGTGATTGAATGATTCGGTAATCTCTCCAACCAATCGAGCGCTTTACCCCGAAGAGAGAACGGGAAAAGCCTCAATCTCAAAGCATCTTCGGACACATTGGTTTGTTTACTTCCCCAACAAGTATCTACGAACCCCTTCAAGTGCTTGTATGCATTTTGATCGGAGGCGCCCGTAAAATACCCTCTTTGTTCGAGAAGTGTCAACATAACATTGGTGATTTGAAAATTCCCCGCCCGGATTCGGGGAGGAACTATGGCACTTGCATAACCTTGGTTAGGAAGGACCCTTGGAGCAACTCTTGGTGGAGGCGGAGGAGGGTCTGGAAGTGCATCATTAGGATTTGCATTAGCATTTCTACCTCTCCGTGGCATTTGTGGTACCTGGAGTTCCTCTTGTTCAACTTCATCAACCTCCTCCCCCGCGACCACGTTGTCAAGAGGGACATTCCCGTTTAAAGCCATGTGTACCTGTTGGTTTTACACAAATAATGTTAGTAAAAAGAAGGAAAGAGAAGCAAAACACAAAACTAGCTACACAAATAATTAACACCGTAAGCTCCCCGGCAACGGCGCCAAAAAGTGATCGGTGCGGACTCAACCCTTGGGAAGAGTGGGCGCTAATAACTTTTACCCGATAGTGGTTTCGGGGTCAATTTCCTCAGGGAGCTAGTTATGGGAGTTGAGTATTTGTGAAGTCTAGGAAGGTGTTTTGGCTCCTAATTTTGCTTCTATCATTTTTGGTTTATCCACTAAATTTATCAACTACAATTGTAAACTAAATTATGCTAAGTAATGATGCTATTTGTATGCAATAAGAGAAAAGCACTAGGGTTGTAGCACTTGCCTAGGTGACTAATTAACGGGTATAGAATTCTAATGCAAGGATGATAATTGAGGGAAATATGGATAACCGTTGCACTTAGCATTCACTCTCACACCTCTCGGTAGAGAGAGTGATTTTGCCCAATTGACTCTCTCGAGACCAATTGGGTAGGCTAATTTGCCCAAGCAACTATAAGGTTCAAGTTGGGTAATTACTCTCTCGAGGTTTAACCCGTTACTCGGGACTACCATTCTCATGGGTCCATCCCAAATTCTTGTTGGGTTGATTGAGAGGTCATAGACTCTCTTTCTCAAGAAGAGTCAAAACCCACTAAGCTAGACTTAGTGTTTGCAACCACAAAATCTAAATGAAAACATACAATCAACCCAAAACCAAACACCCAATATCATCCAAACATTAAGCAAAAACACCCATTAATTACCCACACTAGGGTTGAGCCACAACCCTAGCTAATGGGTTTAGCTAGACATGGAAGAAGTAGAAATAGAAGAAATACTAGAAGAAATTAACATAATCATTTACTGCAAGCTTAATTTACTTGAATCCACGTTAATTACAAGAGAAAATTGCCTAAAGTAGGCTAATACGAAGTGTCTCGTGCTCAGCTGCTAAAACAGATTGCCAAAACTTCCCCTAAAAAAGTAAAATGTTCTATTTATACTACACAGGAGAAACCGGACAAAAATGCCCCTGAGGTCTGGCGTGGACCGCATAGAAATGACATGTGGCCACGTAGGGCAAATGGTCTTCAGATCTGTGCTTCTGGACTTGGGGATGCGGACCGCATAGAAATGCCACGCGGCCGCATAGGTTGAGTCATGCAGACCGCGTGGAAAGGGTGCGCGACCGCACAGTAGAATTTGTCCCATTGTTGACTCTCTGAACTTATACCCACGCGGACAGCACTACTTTGGTGTGTGGCCGCGTGGGACTTTGCCTTGAATTGCTGAGCCTCTGATCACTCATCAGTGCGGGCCGCATGGAAATGGATGCGGTCCGCGTGGATCTTCTTCACTTTTGATGGTTCTCTGAACTTTCCTGCACGGCCGCGTGGTAAAGTAGTGCAGACCGCGCAGGTCAGGCTTGAACTTGGCAGCTTTCAGAACTTTCCTACGCAGCGCACATCAAAACAGTGTGGTCCACGCAGGTCACCTATTTCCCACTTTCAATCATCTTTTAACGCTTGGCAGATTTCACTCCTTTTTTAGCCGATTTGTGATATTTATCATCTAGTCGCTCAAACCTGCAATCAAGCACAACTTGTAAGCAATCTAGAGCAATTTATGCACAAAACTCAGGTAAGAAGGGGTATAAAACATGTACAGTTCATAGTTATCAACTTTACAAGTGGCTCATGAAGGAACTCCTCAAGTAAAGAGATCAAGAGGAACAATGTTATACTCTCAATATGAAAATTTCAGTATGAAGGAAGGAGAAACTATCCAGGAGATGTAAACAAGGTTCACAACACTAAAAAATAAACATAAATCTCTTGGGAGAATTATCCTTGAAGAAGACAAGTTTGAGAAAATCTTGACAAGGGTCTTACCAGTAACTTGGGAAAGCAAAATCACTGTTATTCAGGAATCAAAGAACATTGCTACTCTCAATTTGGATGAACTGATTGGAAATCTCACTGCCTATGAACTGAGAAGGCAAACCATGAAAATGGATGCACCCAAGAAGGAAAGGAGTCTGGATCTCAGAATAGCTGAAGGTGCAGATCTAGAGGATGATGAAATGGCCATGACCACAAGGGACTTCAAAAAGTGCCTGATGAGAAGAAATGGTTTTTCAAGAGGTACAACCTTCAACAAACCTAGGACTCCTGAGAAACAGACCAACGATGGATCCTACAAATGTGGCAAGACTGACCACATGATCAAGAATTGTCCTCAATGGAAAATTGAATGGAAGAAGGAAAGGGCTGAACGAAGGAATAGGAAGAAGGAACAGGTACAACCCAAAAAGAACAAACGATCAACAAAGGCTATGATTGCTGCTTGGGAAGAAACATCAGATGAGGATTCAGAAGATGAAGCTAGAGATGAACAAGCACTTATGGCCATCGGATAATGAGATGATGAACAAGAGGTAAGTATGATTCATCTCAAAGACAAGATTAAATTTTTTGTCTAAAGAAAGGTTATCTAAATTATTGCTAGACTTCATAGATGAGTCTAAGGTAATAAACAATAAGAAGGAACAACTATCTAGGGAGTGTGTGATCTTTAAAGCCAAGTGCAAAAATCTAGAATCTAGGGATAATGAGAGTGACAGTAAAAATGTTGAGTTGAAGAACCAGGTTCTTGAACTCGACGCCAGTGTCTTAGAACTTAGGTCTGAAATTTTAAAACTAAAATTAGGAACATGTAAGAAGAAAGCTGATCACACGCATATCACCTTGGAAGAAAATCTAGGAAAAATGAAGGATGAGTTGTACAAGAAAGATGAACAAATAAGAGTCTTAAAAGAAGACCTAGGGAAGGTAAAGCATGAACTAGATAGAACTTGCAAATGGAATAAGACTTCTGATGCACTATCCTGGCTACAAGAACACCACAATAGCAATAAGAGAGGACTTGGCTATGGGACCCAAGAACCTAAGTGGGATCCCAAAAGCAAGTACATCACTCTCCCTGAAAATAAAATCTACACACACTGTGGCAAGATTGGTCATTACAAAAGTGAATGTAATGCAAAAGAAAAGGCCAGTCAAAGAACAAAACCTTTGTTCAAGAAAAAAATAGGTTGCCTGGATGGGCCAAAAGGAATTTAATTTACCCTTTGTCTATAGAAAGGTACCCAAACTAGTTTGGGTTCCTAAGACTAACCCCTGATTTCTTTTTGTAGGTCCAAGTGAAGGGAAGTAGTCAAATATGGTACATGGATAGTGGCTGCTCAAAACATATGACTGGAAGCAAGAACCAGTTCATTTTACGTGAGGACTTAGAAGGAGGTAATGTATCCTTTAGAAATGGGAAGAAAGGTGAGATTATTGGGGTTGGAAAGGTAGGTAAGACAGACTCACATTCCATTGAGAATTTCTACTTGATAGATGGCTTGAAATATAGCCTAATCAGTGTATCACAACTGTGTGACAGAGGTAACCTTGTAGCATTTGCTTCCACCAAATGTTTTGTGATTAATCTTACCACTTACAAGATAATTTTACAAGGAAAAAGAGTTAACAATATTTACATTGTAGATTTGTCCACTCTTTCAAAAAATGAAATCACTTGCTTGAGTGTGTTGGACAATGATCCCCTCCTGTGGCACAAAAGACTTGGTCATACAAGTCTGAATCAACTCAACAAATTAGTCTCCAAGGACCTGGTGATAGGTCTACCTAACATCAAGTTCAAGGAAGACAAAGTTTGTGAGGCTTGTGCAAGGGGGGAGCAGGTAAGATCATCCTTTAAAAGCAAGAAAATGATAAGCACAACCAGGACGATGGAACTGGTTCATATGGATCTTTGTGGTCCAATGAGAACATTGAGCATAGGTGGTAAGAAATATGTGATTGTACTTGTTGATAATTATTCTAGGTTTACCTGGGTACTATTTTTAACATCTAAGGATGAAGAATTTGACATGTTTACTACCTTTGTTAGAAAAACTCAAAAACAACTAGGTAATCAACTTGCATCAATCAGGTCTGATCATGAAACTTAATTTGAAAATGCTAAGTTTGCTGAATTTTGTGATGAGCATGGTATAGATTATAATTTTTCTGACCCTAGGACTCCTCAACAAAATGGAGTAGTTGAAAGAAAGAATAGGACTCTTGAAGATATGGCTAGGACTATGCTTCTTTCTTGTAAACTGCCCCATAGCTTCTAGGCAGAGCCTGTAAATACTGCATGTTACATCATTAATAGATGCATGACTAGACCTCTTGTAGATAATACTCCCTATGAGTTACTTAAAGGAAGAAAACCAAATATATCCCATCTTAGGGCATTTGAATGCAAGTGCTTTATGCACAATAATGGAAAGGATTCCCTAGGTAAGTTTGATCCCAGAAGTGATGAGGGAGTCTTCTTTGGATATCCTTCACATAGCAAAGCTTATAAAGTGTTTAATAAAAGAACTTTGTGTGTAGAAGAAAGTGTACATGTAGTTTTTGATGAAACTAACATTCTTTGTGAGAGACAGGAACATGAAGATGAAGCCATTGGGCTGGTAAAAGAATTAAGTGAAGTCTCGGCTCAAGCTAAAGTTGCACCAAAAGAAGGAACATGTGATGGAACAGGTTCTTCTATCCAAGGCAATCTGACATGGGGAACTGAACAAAGAGAAACTAAAACCAATCCCCAAATGAAACTTGTTCATGACCCTGTTCCTCAGCAACAGAACATGGGAGAAACATCAAGCAGAAATAAGTTGGTTGTGAAACCTCTCAAGTATCAAAGTTCTCATCCCATAGAGAACATTATCACTGATCCAACCTCTGGAGTTAAAACTAGATCACAATTAAAGAATCTATGTGCTTTTGATGCTTTCCTATCTCTTATTGAACCTAAAAATATTGATGAGGTTTTGTAGGATACAGATTAGGTAAATTCAATGCAAGATGAACTCAATCAGTTTGAGAGAAGTCAAGTTTGGCATCTAGTTCCAAGACACAAGGACAGATCAGTAATTGGCTTTAAATAGGTCTTCAGAAACAAGCTTGATGAAGATGGAACAATTACAAGGAACAAGGCAAGACTGGTGGTCCAAGGTTATAGCCAAGAGTAGGGTATAGATTATGATGAGACATTTGCTCCAGTTGTAAGACTGGAGGTAATAAGACTCCTCATATCCTTTGTAGCACACATGGAATTCACTCTTCATCAGATGGATGTCAAAAGCGCCTTCCTGAGTACCTACCTAAAATAAGAAGTGTTTGTCAAACAACCTCCAGGGTTTGAGAGCAAAGAGTGTCCGAAACAGGTGTACAAATTAGACAAGGCTCTCTATACACTCAAGCAGGCTCCTAGAGCATCGTACGAATGACTTTCAACTTCCTACTTGAACATGGCTACAAAAGAGGTAAAATTGACAATACTATATTCCTAGGGGAAAAAGGTAAGGATCTTCTTGTGGTACAAATTTATATTGATGACATAATATTTGGGGCAACCACTAACAAACTAAGTAAGGATTTTGCCAAATTAATGAGGATTGATTTTGAAATGAGTATGATGGGTGAGCTTAACTTTTTCTTAGGCTTACAGATCAAACAAAACCCGAATAGAACCATGATCTATCGGCAGAAATATGCAAAGGAGTTGATTAAAAAGTTTAAAATGGATGAATCAAAGGAAATAGACACACCCATTGCAACAACTACTAAATTAGACATAGATGAACCTGGTTCATCTGTTGATCAGAAGTTGTATAGGGGTATGATTGGTTCACTTTTGTATCTTACTGCTAGCAGACTGGACATAGTTTTTAGTGTAGGGCTTTGTGCTCGTTTTTAGGCAAATCCTAAGGAATCTCACTTGACTGATGTCAAAAGGATATCGAGATATTTGAAAAGCACTACTGATCTTTGTCTTTGGTACCCTAAAGGTAGTAATTTCAATCTAGTAGGGTATGCTAATGTTGACTATGCAGGTTTCTTTGTGGATAGGAAGAGCACCTCAGGTATGGATCATTTTCTTGGTTCATGTCTTGTATCATGGGACACTAAAAAGCATAATTCAATGGCCTTATCCACTGCTGAGGCTGAACTTGATACTCCCTCTTGTTGTGCTCAATTGTTGTGGATCAAACAGCAGCTGATAGATTTTGGCATTAAAGTTGGTTGCATTCCTATCTTCTGTGATAACACTAGTGCTATAAGTATGCAAAGAACTATGTTAATCATAATAGGAATAAGCACATAGATGTTAAACATCACTTCTTAAGAGATAACTATGAGAAAGGATTGATTACCATAGAATTATGTGACACTAATAAACAAATTGTTGACACTTTACTAAAACATTGAGTAGAGAAAGCTTTGAAAGGAATAGGTTGGAACTAGGGATAATCAAGATCACCTAATGGGACCATCTCAGAATGCACAATGAAAAAAAAAATTGAAAAAATTGAAAAAAAAAATGGCTAGGAAATCTTAATTTGTGTAAATATCTAGATTAATTTTTACTCAGCTTCATACTGTAAATAGTATACTCATGTGACATGTGTTAATATGACTCACTGACCTCTTACAAAATTTTCTCTATTGTGGTAAATTGAGGCATGGTCAAGAGAATTCTAAATGAAGAACTTGGTTCATCAGTATTGCTTCATCTGAATACAAAAGTATATTTTCTATACTCTTCACAATTAGAAATATAAATATTTAAATCATGAGCAGAAGTCCTACAATTGTTCAACTCCTTAGAAAATTCTATCCGTTTGTTTTTTGAACCAGTTTCGTCCTCCTTAGAATTCTAACCACAAAAATTGCCTAAAATCTAGGAAAGCTTAACCGTTCGTTCAACCTGCAATTTCAGGTTGATTAGACCTCTAATTGACTGCTAAAAGCTACCGTTATCCATTAAATAAGTCTTTCTATTTAAATACTCATTATTACTTCCTACCATCTTTATAATTCTAAACCATCAAAAACCCTTCTTCACTCTCAATTGCTTTCTTCTCCAAAGATTTAACTCACCAATTCTCTCCAGTAGTAAGCTACAATGACGAACCCACAAGACAACCCTGGAACTCCTCCACATCCTACTCCCTCTGATTCATCTACCTCTACTCCACCCAGCACAACTCCCCAACTAAGGCGAAGGAGAGTAAAAATGCTTTCTTGAAAAACAGTGGCTTTTGGTGCTCTTTCAAAGAAATAGAATGAGAAATTAAAGGCAAGCTAGGTCCAAGATTCTAATTCTAACTCTGAGTCTGATTCTTTCAAATCTGCTAGTAAGGGGGAAGGACCTGGGTTTCTAACTCTGAGAAGGCTCAAAAATCCCCTTCTAAGGTAAGTTCCTCTTTGACTGAAAATTTAGAACATAGGTTTGAGTTGGTTGGACCTATAAGGGATGTGGAATTACCTAAGTTAGGTAGGAGTGGAGGTAAAAAGAAATCTGGAAAAGAAAAGGAGAGAGAGGTTGAATGTGGTAAAGTGAGGGGAAAAGGGAAAGGAGTAGTTGATCATTCACCCACTGCTGAATTGTCTGTTCCTACTATTTATGGGGTGGTACAAGAAAATGTTGAAAAAAGTGGCAAGAAGTCAGGGGGAGCGGTTCAGGGGAGGCTGCTGAGGGGATAGTTAATCTAAGCTCACAGGGAGATGAACTTGGTTCATCAATTGAAGAGACCCTAGAAAACCTTCTGAAAAAGGTAGGTGCAAGTTACGATCCAAAGAAAAGGAGAACTCCCACACCAAAACCCTCCAGTGTTGCTAAACCTTCCAAGAAACGAAAGGTTTCTCCCCAACAACTACTGAAACTTCCTTGCCAAAGGGAAGAGCAACAAGAAGAAGGGTGAAACAGAGTGAGAGAGATTTACAACAAGCTTTGGCTGAAAGTATGAATAAAAGGATGGATAAAGGAAAAGGTAAGGTTTCAGAATCCTAAGAAGTTGTTGATGTTGAGGAGATGGAACAGGTCCATCAGGAGAAAGTTACAAAAGTGGAGGTTCAGACCCCCAAGCCCAAAATGACCAAGACTTCTTCCAATAAGTCTTCCTCTGTGTCTGAGTCTGCTGAACCTTCATTGGCTAAGAGGGCAAGGTCTGCAGTAAAAAGCAAACAAGTTAGGGTTTCTGAAGATGAGGAATAGAGTGGTAAAGAAGAAAATGAGTCTAATGGTGAACAAGACAAGCTTGCCAAGTTTGGCAAGAGAAAAAAAATTAAATGGAAGATTGTTGAAAGAATTGGTGGAACCAGGAACGGTTTGTTTGGTTGACACCCTAGTTGTTCAGGACTGGAAGGACATGGTCCTTCAGATGGATGGGAGATTGGCCAGAAATGAAATCATTGAATTTATGGTAAATGTTGAAGTCAAAGATGGCAGAGTTACAAGCAAAGTAAAAGGAGTTCAAATGACATTTGATGTTGAGAAGCTGGGTGAGATTCTAGACATCCCTGCTAAGGGATATGATAATTACACCAGACAGAGATGGCCATGTCTGGATTCCCTTCCATCTGCCCTTCCAATCACTAGGAGATTGTGTGATGTTGAAGGAGTGAGGCCAAGTTTGTGCACAAGAGAGAAATGAAGCCAGAACACAAAGTCATTTTTGAGTTGTCAACAAATGCCTATTGCCCAGGCAAGAGAGAAGGCATATTGCAAATTATATGGACTTAGTTCTAATGGAGTGCCTTGAAAGTGGAAGGCAAATTAACTGCCATGCATTCATCTTCAAGCTACTGGGCAGGGTTATCAATGGCTCCAAGGCTCATGATACCCCCTATGGCTTTATTCTAACTACGGTTCACCCCCCCCTCTTGTATGGTATTGAAATTTAAAACATCACCTAGTTTAGAAAAAATGGAAAACCATTTGAAAATTAGAAGGTTCTTGTAAAACTCATATGAAATAGGCTCGATCCATCTCAGATCTTGCACAGATCTGAGAAGTTCAAAGGACAAAATTAGGGTTTCGAGAAGAACAACACAGAGATGAAGAAGTAGGATTAGAAATCCATAGATCTAAGGTGACATAGGAAGAGTTTACTCGAAATCGAACCGGAACAACCTAAAACAGGCGAGCAAAGACCAAAGGCGTAAGCAGACTAACCCTGGGCCCTTGAGGACCCTAGAGACGGCGATACCAGCATAGGAAAGGCCATTATAGGCCTGGGGGTGGTGAGAAACCATCATGAATGGCCATAGATGAGTGACGACGAGGGTGGATTAGGGCTTAGACTTGAGAGCACTTAAGAGAAGCGGGGATCAGATGATGGCGGGGAAGGGTGTTAGAATGATTAAGGTTTGGGAGGTATAGGTTGGTTTATTTTAGGTAAGGGGGAATCTGGTCCATTGATCATAATGATCAACGACCAGGATTTGCCTGGGTATATGGTTGGGCAGGTGGGTATTGGGCATGGGGTTTCTAGGCTGGTTTATAAGGGGTTAAAATTAGGCTAGGTCCAAGATAAAAAGGGCTATTTGTTAAATACCTTTTAATTGATAAAACAATTTTTAAAAATAATTAATGTGCTGTAAAAAAAATAATTTTCATGCATAGAAATACTTTAAAATAATTATTTAATATTTTAAAAATATAAAAGGCTATTTTCTGGTAAAATAATATAATAATTCATGCATAGGCTATAATTGCTAAGTAATTGCAATTGCATCCTAAAAATACAAATGTTGCTATTTGCGCAATAATTGAAACTTAATACAAATGCAAATGATAAAATTAAGCAACAAAATTTATTATAAAACTATTTTGTGATGCAATCAGTAATTGTTTTATAAATAAAATGCTGGGATAAATTAATTAAAATATTATAAAAATGCAGAAATTGTATTAAAAATACTAATTGGTGCCAAGGCATAGTTTTGAAAATATTATGAAAAAAATTGGGTATCAACACTCTGTCAGATAGAATCATTGACAGATATACAGGGAACACCTCTGGAAACTCACGAACAACTGGTACTGAACCCATGGACGAAACTTCTACACTACAATCGTGGACATAAGCCAAATAAGTTAGACCCCTTTTTGACCACACGCCAAGGCTTCACATTAACCCTACTAGTAGAACGGCCAGGAGTCTCCCTTTACTATAATCGAGGCAACCACTGGAAGGCTAAGGTCACCGTCTTGGCGTGACAATCTAATATAGCATGATAAGGTGATAGCCAATCCATACCCTATATGTCATCAAAATCTACCATATCAAGAAGTAAAAGATCTATGCTCGTCTTAAGACTTCCAATAGTAGTCATACACGAATGATAGACGTGATCTACAATAATAGAATCTCCCACATCTGTGGACAGATACACAGGAACACTCAAGGAACCACGAGGTATAAACGGCTAAAAATGCATATTTTTGTTGTACTTCATTCTCATAACTTGTTGGCTACATTAGGTTACATAAGTTTTTGTAGTGACTTATGCTCATTACATGCATTCCTATGTATAGGAGCAAGTTGGACAAAATGTGAGCAAAAGAAGTTGATTAGGGACCAAAAGACAAAAGAAAGACTTTGCCCGTTCACTCTCCCGTGCGCACGGGAGAGGGAACGAGCTATTGAGGAAAATCTTTGAAAAAAACAGCAAAGTATAGCAAAAAGGAATGGAAGTGCATGAGAGACCTAGAAGAAAAAGAAAAAGAAAAAAACTTTGGTCGTTCACTCTCGCGTGCGCACGAGAGAGTGAACGAGCCAACCTAAAATGGTTGTTTCAAAGTGGTCTTGTATTATTTCACCCCATGCTAACCCTATCCCATATAAACATTCTTTAAACTCACTTTTGGAAGAGAAGAACGTGAATTTGGGGAGGGAGGAACGTGACTCTGAAGGAGGGGCGTTTTTTAGAGTAACTTTTGACGAAGGGAGGGCACAGAGCCGCCGTTGAGGTTGGGTTTTATCTTTTATTCTACCAAACTTAGTAATTTTTATGTTTCTTACTATGATTTGTTGTTTGGCTACCATGTCTATATGAACATAAACTTCACGTTCTAGGGTTGCGGTTCTTTCATGAGTATTATTATTCGGATATTTATGTTGCTTTCTTAATTTATCATATTATTTTATTTATTCAATCTTGCACTTAATTATTTGATTGCTTGATCGCCAATTAAATATTGTCTACGAATCAAGAATTGAACTCGAAAATAGGAATTCTAGATTATTTATAGGATTGAGTAGAGCAAGTTCTTGAACCTGGGCATCGGGGAACAAATTCACGGTTAGGATAGACATATACCTAATTGCCTTGCTTGGTTGATTTATAGGAATTATAAATGTGTTCTTGTTAGTTCTAATTCCATAGACATATAGGCATTAGGTTAGCTTGAATAGACGAGTAAGAACTTGACAAATTCTTATGAGCAATATTAACCCTGTTAACCAATAAACTAGATAAATTAGTTAGTCAATTCAATCGAAGAATACAATAGAATTAAAAGATAGCCCATAACCCTAGATCGTTTTTATTACATTGATAACATAAAAATCTGTTCTTCCTTTGTTCAAAGTTAATTATTTATTTTCTTTATTTTAATTAGTTTAGAATCAAATATTTCTAGGTTTAATTTTTGTTAGATACTTAGGATAGTCTAACTTATTTAATAATTACTCACAAGTCCTCGTGGATTCGACATCTGACTTTTAGTCACTTTATTACTTGACGACCGCGTATACTTGTGCGTGATTTTGGCCGCAACAACAACCAAACATGAAGCAAAATAGGATGGCACATAAGAATAAGTAGAGACCGAATCAAATATAACTGAAGCATCTCTATGGCAAACTGGAATACATGTGATAAAAATGTCTGATGACTCAGCTTCAAGCCTAGCTGGAAAAGCATAAAATTGGGGCGGGGCCCCTCCACTCTAAACTACATCTCTGGGACAGGCCCTAGCTGACTCGCCTCCACCTCTAATGGCCTGTCCTTCAACTCTAATGGCTTGACCCATGCCTCTAGCTAGATGAGCGGGCGATGGGGCAACTGGTGCTGGGACCATGGCACGAGAACCATGTTGTTGTGAGCTTCTCGATGCCAGAGGGAAAAATCTAGCAATGTGCCTCGGATCACCATAAGTATAACAGGACCTCAACTGCTGTGATTGCTAACCCTGATTCTAACCCTATCGACTTGAG
The DNA here is from genome assembly GCA_026770625.1 of Nicotiana glauca. Lineage (NCBI taxonomy): Eukaryota > Viridiplantae > Streptophyta > Magnoliopsida > Solanales > Solanaceae > Nicotiana > Nicotiana glauca. The sequence continues at coordinate 53,004 of MU754728.1, read as the reverse complement.
TAACCACTCTGAAAACTCTAGAGTGGAGGTGTGCACTAATAAAAGCTGGTGATTCACTAATAAAAGTTGGTGGTTCACTATAGGTTGGCTGGTCGGGATGAGACATATATGGTCCGCAACCACCTGAAGCACTGTGAGATGCCTAGAGCTCTAAGTCAAATGTCCTGGGAGGATGGCCCCTACCAAAAGTACCCTTGCCTCCAGACGAGGCGCCACTGAATCCACCGAAATGAAAAGGCCTCTTATCAGACCCCTACCTTCTCTCATATGCAAGAACCGCCTCAATCCGCCTAGCAGCATTAGCAGCCGCCTAAAAGGAAATCTCAACCCCAGTCTCATTGGCTATCTCGGGTGAGTGAGTCCGCTAATAGACCTCCTCACCCTCTCTCTCTCTCTCACTCTCTCTCTCTCTCTCTCTCTCTCTCTCTCTCTCTCTCTCTCTCTCTCTCTCTCTGTGTGTGTGTGTGTCTCAATAGGGAGATAAAGAAGAGCATGACGGGCTAGATCTGCAAAACAGGTCTCGTACTGAGTAATAGTCATATTGCCCTGCTGGAGATGATCTAATTGCCTGTGGTAATCATCTCTCAGTGTGATAGGGAGGAAATTCTCTAGAAATAGCTAAGAGAACTAGTCCTAAGTTAGATCAGGCGAACCAACTAGTATGGTCGACACATAATTCTTCTACCAGCTGTTCGCGAAACCCGTCATCTGAAACACAGCAAAATCGACCACATTGGTCTCAACTATCCCCATGTTCTGCAGCACCTCATGGCAGCAAGCGAAATAATCTCATAGGTCCTCAGAAAGTGCACCACTGAAGTGAACAGGGAAGAGCTTTGTAAACTTTTCCAATTTCAATAAGCCCTCAGAAGACATGACAGGCCTATCACCGGCCTGTGCCGTAATAACCGGCTGAACTACCCAGTTGGCGGAGTTGCTGGAGTCTGATACTAGGGAGCCATATGCTCCAGAGTATGAGTGGCGGGATTTTGTGCCCCCTCCCCCCCAGCCTGAGAGATGGTTGGTGCTACCGAAAATGTACCGGCCTAGGTCACACACTCCATAAGGCCCACCAAACGGACTAGAGCGTCCTGAAGTACTTGGGTGGCTATGAACCCCTCTGGGACCTAAGCTGGAACCTCCTTATCAAAATCCACTTGAGGCTCCACTGTCGGTGTTGTTGCTCGAGTTCAAGGTTTAGCTCTGACTCGGCTTCTAGCACAACCTCTACCTCTCGTAGGAGTTTCCATTGGGCGCTCCGGCTACTGTCCAGCTGAAGATGCAGTACGTGTTCTCACCATTTGCAAGAGAACAAGAAGAGAAGAGTTCAATTAGCAATAATAGAATAAAATCGCACACCAGAGAAGAATAGAAATGAAATTGTTCCTAAACTCCATAACTTCTGTAAGATAAGTACATATGTCTCCGTATTAATCCTCCATACTCTACTAAGCCTGCTCGTGACTCGTGAAACCTAGGTAGCCTAGTACTCTGATACAAACTTGTCACGATCCGAAATTCTTACCTACGAAATAGTAATGACGCCTAATATTTCACTCACTAGGTAAGCCAACGTCAGAGTAAATTTTAAGCCATTTCAATAATTCAAGAATTGAAAATTCATTTAAACTGAAGTGAAACTGAAATGAAGTGCTAAGTAACATAATACTAGAAATATTGAAGTACAAATCCCGAACCTGGAGTTAGAAGTACACGAGCATCTAGAAGTACTACAAATAAAGTCTGAAATAAGAACAACTATCTCGAATGAAATGAACAGTACTAAGGAAAGGGGAAGGGGACTTCAAGGTTTGCGGACGTCGGCATATCTACCTTGAATCTCCAAGTATGACAATTCAAGCTGATGCACCTCACGTACAGTTAGGACTGTTACCAAAATCTGCACAAGAAGTGCAGAGTGCAGTATGATTACAACCGACCCAATGTATACTCCGTAAGTGTCGAGCCTAACCTCGATGAGGTAATGATGAGGCTAAGATAGGACACCCACGTAACTAAACCTATACAAATGGAAATATACATACAACATAACAACAGATAAAGTTTTAACATGTACTATTATGAGGGGACATGCAAAAAGGGGGAACAAGATACGGTAACTACAACAGGAAATGACAACATGAATCAATCAATAAACTTTCAACCAATAAACGGATAAACATAATAAACAAATACTGTATGGAAACACCCATGTGCTTTTACTCTCAACCTCACCATAAACAATAATAATGGCACAACATCACCCTTTGTTCTTTTACTCTCAAACTCGCCATAAGATGATAAATACGGCACCAAATCACTCTTCGTGCTTTTACTCTAAATTTTATCATGAAACAATAAATACGGCATGACATCACCCTTCAAGCTTTAAATATCTTCTTCACTATGTATGAATCAATAAATGCAAAAATAACTGGCACGACATCGCCCTTCATACTTTAACACTCTCCCTTATCATGTAGCAAAGAACATATAACAATTGGGAGATAGAACAAGAAAGAATAAACCCTACGTCAACAACGGTTCCATAATACCGAACCTCAACTTCCAATAATGCTCAATTATCACACAAAAAGTTCATAAATGTGGAAAGAATGATCAATTAAGTAACAAAACTAGTCAAAGTATGGATATCATAATCAAGGAAAGAAATAAGTTACAAGAAATAAGTCACACCCTCATACTTTAGCCCAACCGCAACGCATAAGTACTTGTAACCTCACATATATATTGCACCCAACAATTTAACATGTAGCAAGTTGGAAAACAAGTACTAATCCCTCAAGTTAAGGTTAACTTGGATACTTACCTCACTCCAAAATCGACTCAATGCTCAACCATGGCTTTGCCTTTCGAACAAGCCTCTGAACCAACCAAATCTAGTAAATTATTGACCAAACGATTCAAAATAAGCCTTAGGAACTACCCATGAATGAAAGAGGTTCAATTAGGTCATTATTGAAAAAGTCAACTCTCGAGCTCGCTTGGTCCAAACCCAAAATTTGGACCGAAACCCGATTACCCATTTACCCCCGAGCCCGATTATGTAATTTGTTCCGAAATCCGACCTCAATTTGATGTACTAAATTTTTATTTTATAAAGATCCCTAATTCTACCCAAATTCTCAATTTCTACCATGAAAACCCTGGATTTTAGGTTGAAATCTTATGAAAAGTAATGGGTAATTAAAAGAAAGTAGGTTAGAATCACTTACCAATGAATTGGGGAAGAAGAGTTTTCGGAAAAATCGTCTCTAGGGTATCTAAGTTTGAAAATTTGAAAGAATGAGAAAAATCCCATCTAACTCAGCTTTTGGCCAGGCGCAAATGTCGCAATTGCAACCTGGGGTTCACAATTGTGAACCCTGCAAATGCGAGATTTCCTTCGCAAATGCGAAATCTTCATATTTTTTCTACCATCGCATTTTCGATGAATGCGAATTGGGCCTCACTGCAAATCACGATACGTACCCACACCGGGACCGTCAAAATATGAATCCGCATCTATTTGCTCAAAACATTGATCGAAGTCAACTCATATGGACTTTTAAAACATATATTCACATTTTCTCTAATTTTTCACATAAAAGCCTCCCGGAAGAAGACACGGACCGTGCACGCAAATTATACTCTCTTTGTTATAGATGTATTATATTTCTACAAGTTCTTTGTAACAGTTAATTAAGATGTTGAAGAGATTGTCATCCCCTTTTGAGGAAAAAAATTTAGAAATAGTCATATTTACAACTGATAATTGAAAAATAGTTATAGTTTCAAAAATAATCAAAATTTAGCCAATTTTCATGTAAAGATAAAATCTGCACAGAAACACTCTTAAAAATCCATAAATATTCCAACATAATATGCTGGAATTCGAATTTTTTATATATAAGCTTCCGACATAATATGTTGGAATTCTATCATAATATGCATGACGTTTATATGTAGGAGCTCCATAATCCCGCATATTATGCTGGAACTTTCTGTTTGCTGGAGGTCCAACATAATATGCTAGAATTTACACGCAAGAGCTCCATAATACAGCATATTATGATGGAACTTCCCGTGTGCTGGAGTTCCAACACAATATGCTAGAATTTATACACAGGAACTCCATAATCTAACATATTATGTTAGAACTTTTCGTATTTCAGCAAACAAATGGCTATTTTCAATGATTTCGTAAACGCTAACTATTTTTCAATTACCAGTCCGAAAATTGGCTAGCCCGTGATAATCAAAACCTTTTGAGCCTTTGTAATTCTCGTTCATCAACGGATTCAATTAGATATATGCTAGCAAGATACCACCAAAAATAGTACTCAATATTTATACTCAATTAGCTGCATTGGACCAAAAGGAAATTAATAGAGAACTTCATAGAAGGAAAATGAAACCAGAACTAGAACTCAGACTATTTCCATAAACATATCTTTATTTCATTCGTAATTACAAGAATAATTACAAAATTAAGCCAAAAAAGTGCAAAAACTAAACCCGTGAAAATGCTCTGTAGTCTAGGGAAATGAAGGGTTAGAAAGCATAACAACCCAAAAGGGTGAAAGGTAGAGAAAACAAAAACGTTAGAAGGTTAATTATATTTTTACTACAAAATAAATACAGAAATCAAACTTAAGAGGAATGAGTTATATGAAGAAACTAGGTTGTAAATTGTGATAAGTTAATGCCACTCATGTTTCGTCTCTCTTCTTCTTTTTCTTCCTCTTCATCCTCTGCATCCCAAAGAAAGTGCGCATAGGAGGCCAATACATAACTGCATCATAAAAAAACATGTCTAATGTAAGTTTCATTTTATGACTTAAAACTTTTGTGTATTGGAAGTCTATAATTTTGATGATCTATAACATTATGTAATTTTTTGTTATTATTATCATTTGATAATCTAAAAAAAAAAACAATAAATAACCTATTACTTTTTCTGTCTATTTTATGTGACACACTTTTCAAGTTAGTTTGTTCAATTAAAAATAATTTAATTATTTCTCATTTTACCTTTAATGAGATAATTTATAATCACACAAATATCTATTATTTATTTTAAACCATAAATTTTAAAAGAAAAAGTTCTTTTCTAAATTATAAAACCGCACATAAATTGGATATGAGTATAATAGATTAAAATACACTGATGATCTTTTTAACTTTTTTTTTTTTTTTGGGGGGGAGGGATAAGTTCAGGTAGCCAACTCCAACCGAGCTACTAAAGTTTCTATGTGGTCTAGAATTTATGTTTATTTGTATTTCACCGGCGGTACCCGTATTGAAATCCGTTTAATCCGAATTCGCCTAGTATAATAAATAAATTTTTTATTATTATTTCATAGCATATAGGAATTCTCACCAATCGTTAGGGGCAGCTTTAACAGCTTTCTCAAAGTATTTTTGAGCACGAGGCGCATCTTTATGGGATCTCCAAATTAAATCAGCATAGAGTGAAAGTATATTTCCATCACTTGGATTTGCCAATATTGCTCTCCCACAATAATCTTCTGCTTTCACCAAGTTTCCACGCACCTGTTCCATTTTCAGTATAAAATGATCAACAGCTTGGACCGCGTTAAGTTATAGATTTTGTCAAAATAAATTTGGTTTTTATTTGGCGAACACGTATTTGGCTATAGATTTTATTTATATTTTGGGCTAAAATATCACTATTACATTTTAAAAATTGTTCATACTTTTGCGTTTAATAAAAGAGTCCACCATTTATTATTTTGTAACAATGTTGCTTAATCTTCTTGACCATCTGATAGTGTATCATGTAGTTCATTATAAAAATAATAATTTTATACCAAATTTATTTATGTTCAGGACTATGGTTTGCAATAATATAATGAATGTTATTGATAATGGTATTGCTGGGTATTCGTGATAGTTTTTAGAACTTGTGGGTATAAGTCGTGTTTCATGTTTTTCCAAAATATATTTAGAAAATATATTTTGAAAACTGGTGTCCAAACATATTTTCATCTTTAAGCCAAACTTCACCCAAATCAGATTTTCAAAATAAATTTGGGAATCTATGGTCAGACGCTACCTTAGAAATCTCTGCAACTTCAATGCTTTTGTTTTGCAACTAAAATAGTACTCCCTTTGATCCATAATAAGTGACCGATTTAATTTTTTATTTTGGTCAAAAATAAGTGTCTATATATATAATCAAGAAAGAATTCAATTTATTTTTACAAAATTACCCTTATGTACATATTCCTAAAATATTTTCTTACTCCTCACATTAAATATTAATTAAGGATAATTTAGTCATACTAGGTATTTTGATAAAGAATTTAGTATTTTCTTAATGGACGTGTCAAAAGTAAATTGGTCAATTATTGTGAACCAGAGGAAGAACTAGTAATTAATGTCTTCTAAATTATCAAAAAATTAAAACTCTCACCACAATAAAACCGATATTCACAAAAAGGAACTTTTGTGGTCAAGTTATTCTGAACGTACTTCCAGAAAAGAACAAAAAGATTTAGTAAGAGAATTTGCAGTTCACTACTTAAATTTGCTAAAAACAAACTTCTCTCTATGTAATTTTAAGTGACACTTTTTCCTTTTTTTAATCTGGTTCCGAATAAAAAATACCTTTTTATATTTGGATATAATTTACCTCTAAGTTAAAATTCTCATATTACATTTAATAATAAAAAATAATAGCTATAGAATATTAATTATGATATTTTTAAAATCACAATTTCTAAGGATGGTCTTGATATGTGTCAAAAGTCTTCTTCTTAATATTTAATTCTTATATTTTGTGTATAGTCAAATACCATCATAAAATGAAATTAAGGTGTATCATTTTAATCCGCACACCTTTGTAAATGAATGATGAATACAACAATACAAATTACTACTCCCTCGTTTCAATTTAGATAACACATTTGTTTATTTAAATTCAAATTGCGTGAAGTTTGACCAATATTTTAAAATATATTTTGTTATCACATTGACATGAGAAGAACTTGTAACTTATATTAGTACTTTTCGTGTAATTTCTGTATATCTAAATTTTTTAATTTTAAAATTCGAAATTGAACTAATTTAATTTAGCTTCAAAGTTTAGTCAAATTAACTCTCGAGAAGTAAAATATGTCATCTAAATTAAAACACAAGGGTATACAATAGTACCTCTTTCAAGAATCTTGCATAATTTTCGAGAAGCAGTGAATTCCCAGGATTAGCTTGAATCATTTTTGTGTAATACAAATCAGTACTATCACTCCCATGATTTGATGAATCCCAGTACTCTGAACCATCATCACCATTTCCACCGTCATAATTACCACCTCCGCCACCACATATCTTTCCACCACCAGCTCCTCCGCCTCCGCTTCCGTCAACCACCAGCTCCACCGTCCTCATGTGTTTCTTTTCCTCAATTTCACACCCTTCTGCCGTTCTCAACCCATAACTCGAAAACAATGTCAATTTATCGGTCACCTCTATCTGTTCAAGACATAATAAAGTCAAATTCAAAATATGTTGTTTAACCATTTAAGTTTTTAGATAAGGTTGTCATATTCAATTTGACATAGTATCATAGTGTAAAAATGTACATAAAGGCGGACCTAGATTTTGAAACTAGCACTAAAAGGCAAGTTTGAGCACATGCTGGAGCGGTACTAAAAGTCAAGTTTTATTCCCAAAGTCAGACCAATGTAGTTGTCTAAGCTTTGAGTCTTAAGGTGCCAATTAAAATATATCTAGTATTAAATATGTACAGGCGGACCTACAACAGTCCTTCAGGAGTCACGTGAATCCGTTAACTTGGGCAAAAACTCTGTATATACATAGTTGTATATACGTTGGGACCCCTTAAATATTTTTCTTGGCCCTCACATAAACAAAATTACGCTTGGAGCAATTGTTCGCTTCTAAGTTGTCACACGGTGCTGCGGGTTCGAAACCCGCCTGCTACAATGTTGTTAATGGTGCCCCGTTATTCTCAAATCCTGAGTATACATATATAGATAAATTTTATCGAGGGACAGTGGCCCCCCTAACCTAAGGGTACGTAGGTCCGCCCTTGATGCACGCAGAGGTTATATTCGATTCGAGTCTCCCGCAATCCATTATCAAAAAGAAACTCAAAGTTCAAACCCATGAAAGAAAAATCTAGTCCCTCATGAAGACATAATTAAGCTCATGGAAAAAGAACCAGGCTCGCAGGCAAAAAAACATGTTCAAAACGTAATTAAGTAAATAAAAACATGTTCTCTTAAATAGTTTAAGTTTTAATTAAGATAATACCTCCTCTTTCTCCTCTTCATCTGTTTCTTCATCAACTGTGATAGGATGCATGGCCATGCAACAGTTGGTGGAAGAATATGACAGATTTTTGAGCTCTTTAAGATCAGTTTCAGAGAAAGCTCGGGACAATTTACGTACTACTGAATCTTGTGATGAGATTGAGAGAGATGATGATAATCTTGAAACCTGTTTTGGTACGTGAAATATGAAATCCGGTTCTGGGGATGTGTGTTGAGATGACCATGAATGCTTCAGTAATTTACTTGAAGAGCTACGAAGTAGTAGCATTTTGGTATATATATTTTCACTTTTATGAAAATCAGAATAAAGAGATTTTCTAAGTACCACACAGAGGTAGTAGAGTGTTGTTTTGAACTTTTATAGAGAAAAGAATAGTGGTTTTATAGACAGTGGCGGAGCCAGGATTTTCATTAAGGGGAGTCAAAATATTAAAAAACAAACTCACCAATAAGTCAGGGGTCTCATTATATAGTATATATACATATTTTAAAAAAATTACCTAGCTAAACAGTATAATTTTTCGACGACGAAGGGGTGTCAGTTGACACCCCTTGGGTGCGTATGGCTCCACCACTGTTTATAGATATGCCAAATTTATATTTTAACCCCACATTTTTCTGTCAAGTACCTTCCCGTGCAATTTTACATGACATCACCTAATTTGGTTTTGAGGTACAAAATGTATTTCATTACTCTAGCCGCCGTTTTAATTTAGATGAGATACTTTGATTCGGTACGAAATTTAAGAAAATACAAAAATAAAACTTGTGGTCATGTAAAATCTTAAGGAAAAAAGTTTTGTAGGGTCATGATATTTGTGTGATTATAAAAGTTTCTCATTAATGGTAAAATGTGAAAAATAAAGAGTTTAAAGTTGAATTATATCCAAATTTAAAAATATGTCATTTATTTTAGAATAGACTAAAAAGGGAAGTACCTCAGCTAATTTAAACGGAGGGAGTTTTGTTTAATATATTTATCGATGAGAAACTTAAAAGAAAATTGTTGATTTGAAACACAAGTTATATATATACTCCATTGTTAAAATCTTATTTCCTCGTTATGATTTATAAGGTAAGGTCTTCCAAGCTGAGGTACAATATTGCCTGAGAGCAAACTCCAACCTTGCCAACATCCCCCATAATGGAGAAGAAAAATGAGGAAATTTTGCTCCATCCCTCCCCTATATTTTTCCTCAAAATAGGGATGAATAGTGTTCCCTCAAATATAGGGGTACACTATTCATCTCCCCCATTACTATTCACTCATATTTTATTATTATTTTAATTATTTAATCTTTTAGTTTAACTCTTTATATATACTAATTATGTTTATGTAATATCTTTATAATATTAATATTATATCTTAACTTTGGTGTATAATTTTGATAAACTAATTTTCGTGCATTTATTATTTTTATGTAAAATTATAAGTTAATTGTACAAAAAATATATAATTATCTCAAAAAAATGAATGGTGCAAATATAAAATATTAGATGTTGTTAATATTGAAAGGTGTGAACTATTAGATGTTGTTATTTAGCCGACGGCATATATCCAAAATGGTCAACCCTTGTGCAAACTATTCGTGAGCCACGCTCGGCAAAGAAGAAATATTTTCGATGAAACAAGAATCATGCCGAAAAGATGTTGAACGTGCATTCGGAGTTTTGCAACAACGTTTTGCAATTGTTGCAGGACCCTCGCGTTTTTGGCAGAAAGAAGTGCTACATGATATAATGACTATATGTATTATACTGCACAGCATGATAATCGAGGATGAGCACGATCTTAATGCACCAATTCAAGATGATTTGGAAGGTCCAACTCCAACAGTAGAAATTGTAGTAGATGAAAATCAACGATTTCAAGAATTTTTAGCTCGACATAGAAGAATTAAAGGACAAAGATGCTCATTTTGCACTTCGTAATGCATTAATAGATCATTTATGGGAGAATACTAGAGGTTGAAGTGAAATATTTATCTAGTATTTCGAATGAATTTTATCGTTATGTAATATGTATTTAATTAATCTTGTATCGGAATGATTTCACTTTTATTTGAATTATTAATTAATCTATAATAATTGCTTACAAATTATATTATTTAAAATTTTATGGAATTATTTTAATTATGAAAATTACAAAATAAAAATAAAAGATGGAATTTGTTTAATGGAAATTAAAAAATAAAATTGAAATGATAGCTAATAATAAACTATAGAAGAGAGAGAAGAATATAAAAAAATTTGGGGAAAAAAATGGGGGAATTGTTGGAGTAAGTTATCCCCAAAATGAGGAATTGAGAGGCAAATTGTATAAATGCAACTAATGAAATTTGATTTCCACCGACAATTTTTTAAATTTCATGAATTATTTTTCTAAATAAAGTTGATATCAAACACAAGTTTATTAATTATCAAATTAAATACTTCTTTCCAATTTAAATTTTCAAATATCTTGTCAGTCGAATGCTCAGAGGAATCTCTTCAATCTCGGAATACAATATTACGTTCTTGACTCAAATTATAAAAAATTTAACAAGAATATAGATTTTTTTTTTTATAAAACCCCTCCTAAATTAGGAGGATTTATAGTGTTTCCACACTTTCCCTCCAACGTAACTCGATCCCAGGACCTAACAGTCGTAGGTAGAGGTGCTTACCAACTGAGCAAGCATCACTTGTCAATATATAATTATTGATACTAGCATAGATATAGTAGTATGGAAAAGATAAAATCATTTCAAATATTAATAAAACTGGTAATGCCCTTTCTTTAAAAAGAAGGAAGTTTAGTTACTCACATTTCATTTGATATTTCATATATAGGCGAAATAAAAGCTAAGCAATAAATTATTCTTCTTTTCTCCTAAAAAAAATAAAAATGTCGCACATTATTCTCGTGTTAATACCTCCTACTGTATATATTGTAAATGTAAGGAACAATGGCGATAATTAATCAAGTAGAAAAGACTCCAAACAAGTCTTCTTGTAGAGAAATTTGTTCGGTCTAGTTGGATTTTTTTGTAGGTATCTAATCATTTTGCTTCGGCGTGCTTTGGTGAACCCTCTTAATTTATTGTCTAAATATTTTAAAATAATCTTTTTAGGACGCTAAATGTACATAATTTTGCGTAGGGGAGGTAAAATTATCTCTGATGAGGTGTGTAATGAGTAGCAAAAAAACGTCAGTCACATGACTAAACAAATACCAGCTAATGAACCGAACCCCACCAATAACTAAGATTGCTCGATATGATAGGGGTTTGAGCCTTGCAAGTAATCATTATAGTTAATGCTTATATTAGAACAGATTGACTACATCACACCTTTTAGGGGCGCAACGCTTCTCCAACCCCCACGCCTACTTTTATTAACTATACATATTTTAGGGATGAAATTTAAAAATAGCCAGATTTACCGGTGGTAATTGAAATATAGCAACAATCTCAAAAGTAATCGAAATTTAATCATTTTTCATGTAAAGATAAATCTGAACGAAAAGACCGTTCAATAGCCGAAAAATATTCCAGCATAATATACTGGAGTTCCAACATAATATACTGGTCCAACATAATATACTAGAAGTTCATACAGAGATGCTCCAATCTCTAGTATATTATGCTGAACTTTTTGTGTGCTGGAGTTCCAGCATATTATGCTAGAAGTTCATACACATATACATCAATCTTCAGTATATTATGCTATAATTTTTCATACAACAATAACAACCCAAGCTTAGTGGGGTCTGGGGAGGGTAGCGTATACGCAGACCTTATCTCTACTCTGGGGAAGAGAGGTTATTTCCAAATATGTTACTATAACTTTTTATGTTACAGCGAAATAGTGATTATTTTTTAATTATTAATCCGAAAACTAGTTACTCCAGCAATTTTCACATATTTTTGCTGCTTTAATTTCAACATGGCATTGTACAAGACGCCACCAAATTTGTCGGCGTCCCTGTACTTGGTTTACATACAGTGGTTGTTTCATCTGTAGGCGCCAAATCCAAATCTTCATGTGAATTTTGGCCCACTAAAGTTATCTTCACTACTCGGCCTTCGTATTTTCCACGGTCCTAATTTGTCCAGTCACGTGACACTTCTCACGTGCCAAAATCTGCTGGCGAATTGAGAGCGAAAGCACATAATTTCAGTGGTATTTTAGGAAAATAAGAAGGGCCTCAGTCGTTGCTATAATTAGGGGTGTTCAAACCGAACCGGAAAATCACACCAAATCGAAAAACCAAACCAAACTGATTAAAAAACCCGATTAGGTTTGGTTTGACTTGGTTTGGTATTGAGTAAAAAAATCTGAACTAAACCGACATATAAATATATAAATTTTACTTATATTTTTAAGACTTTGTAGTGATTTTTCTTTAGAAAATGTAAAAATATTTGGGATCCTCTCATGTATTAACCTTGAAAGCGTAAATTAACGAAAAATTATTGTTAGACGACTAAGAAAATAACTATCATGTGTTACTAGAAAATTTCTCCCATTAGAATATTTTAATAAATCATATGTTTGCCAAATTTTTTCATATTTACTAAACATATATTCACTTATCAAAGCTTTATCTATAATTTTAATAACGTAATATTAAAATAATATTCATATAATAAAAAAATTCGAAAATCCAAAAAACCTGACAAAATCGAACCAATCCAAACCGATATAATTGGTTTGATTTGATTTTGATAAAAACCGAACCAACCCGGTCCATGTACACCCCTGACTATAATTACATGAGTACGACTCTTGAGATTTTAGTGTCTGGGCTTAGCTTTCTGGTGGCCCCGTATATGGAGCCCACAAGAATTGTTGTTTGAAAGTGGCGGAGCCCATTGGCCATATTTAACGGTGAGTTTCAAGAGTGTTCGTCCAAATCAAGACGCGCCTACCAATACTAGAATTGGCACTATGTGCATTATTTGAGTAACTATTTTTGGGCATGCTCGATGGCTAGATTCGTAATTTTAGTGCGCAGTTATGTATGCATTCCCCCTTGATGAGACGGCTTAGAGATTTTTACACTATAAAACCGGCAACGACAGTTAAGTTGTAACAATCCGATCGGTCATTTTGAGCTCTAGTGCGTCATTCAGCGATTTGAGATCTTGAGTAGCTTCGCTTCATGTATTATGACATGCACGTGTGGTCAAAATTGAATTTTGGCAAGTTCGGAGTTGATTCAGACAAAAAAATTTTATTTCAGAAAATTTAAGTTGGAAGAGTTGACTAAGGTTTGACTTTTGAGTAAACGACCTCGGAATTGAGATTGAAAGTTCCAATAGATTCGTATGATGATTTCAGACTAGAGCGTATGTTCGGGTTGAGTATCGGGTCGCCCGAGAGCATGTCGGCACCTATTATCACTACTAAAAAATATCAGGTTTTAGCGACGCACAAATTCTGTAGCTAAACAGAAAAATTCGTCGCTAATCTCATTTAGCGATGGAGTAGCAACAGATTATCAAGAAATTTTGCTCGCTACGAGCATTTTAGCAGCAGATTAGCGACGACGTTCGTAGTTAATTCCAGTTTTTTTTAGTGTATGAAAAGTTGGCATTTTGGAAGAATTTCAGAATTCTGGGTTGAAGTGTATTTTAGTGTTATCGATGTCCGTTTGGGATTCCTATCCTTGGAATAGCTTCGTATCATGATTATGCTCTTTGGAGCACGTCCGAATATGGATTTGGAGGTCCGTGGGTCATTTGGGGTCATTTGGCGAAAGTTAGAAATTTGAAAGTTTTTGAAAAGTTTGACTGAGAGTCGATTTTTTAATATCGGGGTCGGATTCTGATTTTGGAAGTGGGAATAGGTATGTAATATCAATTATGACTTATGTGCAAAATTTGAGGTCAATCATAAATTTGAGGTCAATCATACTTGATTTGATAGGTTTCGGCATCAAATGTAGAAGTTTGAAATTCTAAAGTTCATTAAGCTTGAATCGGGGTGTGATGCATGGATTTACCATTGTTTGCTGTGATTTGAAGGCTAGACTAAGTCCGTATTATGTTTTAGGACTTTTTGGCAGGTTTGGTTGAGGTTCTGGGGGCCTCGGGTGATTTTGGATGGTTAACGGATCAAGTGGAAGCTGAAGGGGTGGCTGAGGTGCACTAGTTTTGGTGCAACTGCACCTGCACAAGTTTGACCGCAGGTACGTGACCGAAGAAGTGAGGAAATGGTCGCAGGTGCGGTTTGGGTGAAGCTGGGCAGCGATCACAGGTTGTCACACCTCCTTTTTACGCTACACCACTCCGCGAAGCAGTAGTAAAGGGATTTTTTCAATTAAAGGACAATCAAAACGGAATTTGTTATTAAGAGTTAGAGTCACCACTTGAGAGATTTATGGTGTCCCAAGTCACCGGTTTGAATCCCGAATCAAGAAAAAAGTTGACTCCGTATTACAGTCTACGAACTAGAAATCCGGATAAGGAATTCTGTTAACTCGGGAGAAGGTGTTAGGCATTCCCGAGTTCCGTGGTTCTAGCATGGTCGCTCAACTGTCATATTTGGCTTATTTATCTGATTTTATAACATGCTTTAACTTATGTACAAATTTTAACCTTTAACCACTTTTAATTATTTTTTAAGGAATTGAACGTCGTTTAAATTATATTTTTGGACCACGTCACATGAAATGCACCCGGATCCTCGACACATTTTATTCAACGTTTTGGGATTTGGATTTGGGTCACATGAAATGCACACCCAAATTTAGGAAGGTAAAAATTATTAAAATACGCGCCTAAAGAGTCTAACGCGTTATTATTTTTGGGAAGGCCGTGCAATTCGCTAAACGGCCCATCCTGAAGTCTAAGTATTCTTAATATATCCATTTATGAGGGCCCCGCAATTTGTACGTTTTATTTGGCGAGGCTCGTCTCATTTTTATTTAAAAGGGTAAGCCCAAGGCAACTATAATTTGCTATTATTATTGTCTCTAAAGTAAAAAAAGAAGTCTTAATTAACTTGTTTTAAGAGCTACTTCCCCTTTAAGAAAGAAACTTATAATTAATCCGCATCGGGCCTCCAAGGCCTACCCATGGGACATCCGACTTTCATCTCCCAAACCCAAGCACAACTTTCCTTAATCAATCAACTAATCAACAATGATTACAATTATTAGCTTAATAACACATTACCATTAATTTCCAATCTCGTTCTAACTATTGCCAATTGTTCATTACTAGATTAAAAAATATGTACCATAACATTATTATTACAACGAAAATATATTACTTGTTTAAACTACGACACTCACCAATGACACTATTGTTTAAAACTTATATAGATATACGCATTATAAAATATATAAAAGAGAATTTTTATAAGAATACATAGATACAAGTTTAATTCTTAACAAAATATGAATAACGAAAGCATTCTTAATTAATAACCACGTTTAAACACACACTTACTGATTTCAGCCCAATTTTATTAATACAAGTGAAATTCATGAATTCCAAAACCACTTTCCTATTTCAGCTTGCAGCTTACTTCTAATTTAAAATTATACTACAAAACTAAACTAAACTAATATGACTATTACATCATCATAGTCTAAAATCCTAACAGTCCCTGAATCAAGCAGCCCAAACAATTTATAAACAGTTTTAATTATACAATCGTTTATTATTCATGCAATATGAAACAAATAGCTAATCGTCGACTACATTTACTTCAACAATATTTATTGAATTATAATCTACAGGTGATATCTCAATGAACATAGATCTGGTGCAACTTTTATTTCAACTTCAATTTCAGAGCTACATTAGGATAATTGAAGAAGTGTACCTGGAAGTAAATGAAGAAGAAGAGAAGATCAGCAGCAACAATACAACAACAGTTGCAACAACAATACAACATCAGACAACCAGTGAGGTTCAAACCAACAGCAACACCCAAATTCAAACTAGAAACAACTCAACCCAGGTATGGAGTGACTTGAAAAACACAACAGTAATAACCAACACCCAATAGACTGGACTGAACTTGAACTAGACCAGAAATGGACCAACAGATATCAGAAGAAGTTCCGGAGAGTTGAACTTACACTGATTAAACTCTCCAATTTTTTTAAGCTCTCTAAACTGATTGTTTCTTTATTAAAAACTTATGCTATTCTCAAATGTGACCTCTCAAAAAAGATTTCAAAAAGCCACCCCTTCTGTCTAGACTCCCTTCTCTTTTTATACACAACACTGACCCTGCCAGCTCTTAAGAGCACTCAGACCAAAATTAAAAAAAAACTAATTCTGCCCACCATATTCATTTTTTTTTTTGACTACTATGTTTTGTTTCCCACTACTATATGTCTAATCTCATTATTTAATTCAAAGTTATGGGTGAGTTACTTATTTAATCAATCCCTTTACTTCCCCATTTTGTTTTGTTCCCCACTATAATATTTTAATGGTACTTTAGTGCCTAGTGGACAGAACACTCAACATAAACAATTCTGCAAGTTTTCAATTCCCATATTACCCCTGAAACTATTGAAATTACTGTCCTATCCCAATTCCCTTTCAATTTGTACCCAAAACCCATCATCTATAACCAATTCCTAACCATATTCAAACAACAACTTAACTAGAACTCAGATTAGATCACCTAGCTTCAGAACAAAGGGAACAAGCTAATCATATTGGGAACCAATCATGATTGACTCTGACAAAAATGAAAGAGCAGGGAAATCATTTAATATATTAAAATTACTAAAGGAAATGAGTCAATAACAAATAAAATTGAAGAACAAAATAACAGAATTCAGCAAATCTTAACAGGAATTGCTCCAACATTTAGTCCACATTCAAGTCAAGATTCACCAACTCACATACATCTATCTACAACGAACAGATATCAGAACAAGACTTCGAGGCGTTGAGTCCATAACTTATTCTACATTATTTTCCATCTATCATCCATCAGTAGTTTCAAGGCTACAATTTGCATGAACTATATACAAAGATTGATATTTCATGTGAAAATGGAAGAACAAACATAGTAGATAATCTGATACATGCTTAACCAATAGCAACACAACTAAATTCCGCGAGAAGAAGATTAACTTATCGAACGAAAAACTAACAGAAAAATAAGATGGAAACCTACCAGTTTAACGGTCGAGTTCGAACGGCAACTTCGACACGCCTGATCAGACCTCACGGGTTCGAACAGCAACTAGACCTTGCCGGAAAAATGGTAACTCCGACGGACAACCTTGAACTCAAAAGACGACGACTGAAAAAATAAGAACCACTTAAGGCGAACAACACTGATGACGACTTGAAGATGAAATCAACAGATATTGAACCAAAATCTCGGACTCGAACTGAAACTAGAAACAGTAGCGAAGGCATTTGGTCCGTTTCCGGCGACGTAACAGTAGAAGTAAAGATTTACAATGATGTATGTATTGTTTGTGTGTATACCGTAGACTTTAGCGGAGACGAGGATGATGCAATGAGTTTTCTCGGAGGCGAAGACGGATTCGATGGCGAATTGGTTTGTGAGATCGAGATCGGAATGTGAACGGAGGAGGAGGGTGGTCATCTGGAGTTGGAGGGTCGTTTGGAGGAGAAGAGAAGGAGGGGGGGCGCATGGGGTGTGGCGGCTTGAAGGAGAAGAGAAGGAGTTGGGGTCTTTAGGGTTTGGGGAATTAGGAAATGAAGTGAAAAATGAGAGAAAGTGGGGGTCTCTTGGGTTATTGGGCGGACCGGGTCGGGTTGACCCGATGAGTTTTGGGTTGGATTTGTGAGACACTTGGGTCAGGTTAATTCAAATTAGAATAAGAGGCTCAATCCGATTTTTCTTTCATATTGTTTGCTCTCTTTTCTTTTATTTGTTCCAAAATTAAAACTTAAAGATCCTAATTAAATCAAAAGACCTAATTGAATTATCAAAAATATCTAATTAACTCCTACTAACAATTGACCCACTAATTAAATACAAATTAAAAATAAAATCACACAATTTGGACATTAACCTTGAACTCAAAAGACGACGACTGAAGAAATAAGAACCACTGAAGACGAACAACACTGATGACGACTTGAAGACGAAATCAACAGATATTGAACCAAAATCTCGAACTCGAACCGAAACTAGAAATAGTAGTGAAGGCATTTGGTCCATTTCCGGCTACGTAACAGTAGAAGTGAAGATTTACAGTGATGTATGTGTTGTTTGTGTGTATACCGTCGACTTTAGCGGAGACGAGGATGACACAATGAGTTTTCTCGGAGGCGAAGACGGATTCGACGGCAGATTGGTTTGTGAGATCGAGATCGGAATGTGAACGGAGGAGGAGGGTGGTCATCTGGAGTTGGATGGTCGTTTGGAGGAGAAGAGAAGGAGGGGGGGGGACGCATGGGGTGTGGCGGCTTGAAGGAGAAGAGAAGGAGTTGGGGTCTTTAGGGTTTGGGGAATTAGGAAATGAAGTGAAAAATGAGAGAAAGTGGGGGTCGCTTGGGTTATGGGATGGACCGGGTCGGGTTGACGCCATGAGTTTTGGGTTGGATTTGTGAGACACTTGGGTCAGGTTAATTCAAATTAGAATAAGAGGCCCAATCCGATTTTTCTTTCATATTATTTGCTCTCTTTTCTTTTATTTGTTCCAAAATTAGAACTTAAAGATCCTAATTAAATCAAAAGACCTAATTGAATTATCAAAAATATCTAATTAACTCCTACTAACAATTGACCCACTAATAAAACACAAATTAAAAACAAAATCACACAATTTGGACATTAAATGCTAAAAATGCAAAAATACATATTTTTGTGATTTTTTTATTCTTGTAAATCAAAAGTTATTATTTAATTAATCCCTAATTATAAAATTAAATCCTAAATACGAATGCGACATATTTTGTATTTCTATTAATTTAAACAAATAAACATGCACGGATGAATGCAAACAATACAAGAAAAATAACAAAAAACCACAAAAATCACACACAACACAAAACTATTTTATTTTGAATTTTTGGGAGTAATTCTCATATAGGGCAAAAATTACGTGCTCACAGCTGCCCCTCTTTTCTCGGAAACACAAAGAGTTTTCGTGCAAAGACAAAGTGAGCGGATACGAGCGCTTTTTGCCCGTTTGAGTACTCCGTGTGAAGTATTTTGAAATATTTGACCGAACCTCTGCTTCAAAAAGTCTCCTACATATCCCTGGCTAAAAGGGAATTAGGTCAATATAGTTCGAGAAGTTTTGGTAGCTGGGACTACCATGAAGTTGTGATCTTGCTGTTACTGCTGTTGCTGCTACTGACTACCGACCTCCTTATTACACCATGCTAAAACGAAAAATAAGAAGCTAGACTAAACTAGTCTATGAATTACAAAATCTTATCTACATTTTCAGGCTTGCTCTTGTCGCCTTGCTTTCTTGTTGGCTTGCTTCCTCTGATGTTTCTTTATTTTTGTCTTGACTTGTCGGCCTCTCTTTGATTGCCGATCCTAAACTGCTTATTTCCTTCTTTTGAGCTTTGAATTATTTTCCTTCGGAGCTTGAACTGCCTTCTTCCGAACATTGTTGCCTCCCTTCTGATTGCTGAACTTGAATTTATGCTGGGGATTTTTGTTGTAACCTTTCGCTCTCCCGGCGGGTTACTGACTTCAAGACTTGAAATGTAAAGACTGAAATGTATTCTTCTGTTATAAGGGCGGGCTCCCGACTTCACAACTTGAAATGTAAATATTGAAATGTATTCCTTCTCTTTTCCTCAGGTGGATACCCGATTGCTGAACTTTCTGTGTTCCCTTTCTTTCCAAGTACATGCAATCAAAACAAACAAAACAAACAAAATTTTCTGCCCAGTTTGCACCGGGCAGATTTGTGAGTTGTTAGCAAAGTCATAGACCACTTACACTATTGATGCAATGAGGAGAGTAAACTAGGATGTGTCTCCTACGAGTAAAACAAGAAACTTTGACTAGCAAATGCATTTGCTAAAATAAAACCTGAATGAACCAAATTAGGAAGTGCGTCTCCTATGAATGAACTCTCAATTTAGGAACTGCGTCTCCTAAAATAATAGCTTGAAAGACCTTGATTAGGAAGTGCGTATCCTACAGGTAAAACTTCAATGAACCAGATTAGGAAGTGCGTCTCCTAGGGATGAAATCTCGATTTAGGAAGTGCGTCTCCTAGGGCCGAACTTAAATGACTCAAACTAGGAAGTGCGTCTCCTATGAACTATCAATTTAGGAAGTGTGTCTCCTATGTGTAAAATCTCAATAACTCAAACTAGGAAATGCGTCTCCTATGAATGATATCTTAATTTAGGAAGTGCGTCTCCTATGAATGAAATCTTAATTTAGGAAGTGCGTCTCCTATGAATGAAATCTTAATTTAGGAAGTGCGTCTCCTATGAATGAAATCTTAATTTAGGAAGTGCGTCTTCTATGAATGAAATCTTAATTTAGGAAGTGCATCTCCTATGCATGAACTATTAATTTAGGAAGTGCGTCTCCTATGGGTGAAAAATAAACTTAGGAAGTGCGTCTCCTAGAGCAAAATATCAATGATTTAAACTAGGAAGTGCGTCTCCTATGAATGAAATCTTAATTTAGGAAGTGCATCTCCTATGCATGAACTATTTATTTAGGAAGTGCGTCTCCTATGGGTGAAAATAAACTTAGGAAATGCGTCTCCTATGGGTGAAACCTCAATGATTTAAACTAGGAAGTGCGTCTCCTATGAAGGCAATCTTAATTTAGGAAGTGTGTCTCCTATGCATGAACTAGTAATTTAAGAAGTGCGTCTCCTATGGGTGAAAAATAAACTTAGGAAGTGCGTCTCCTAGAGCGAAATATCAATGATTTAAACTAGGAAGTGCGTCTCCTATGAATGAAATCTTAATTTAGGAAGTGCGTCTCCTATGTATGAACTATTAATTTAGGAAGTGCATCTCCTATGGGTGAAAATAAACTTAGGAAGTGCGTCTCCTAGAGAGAAATATCAATGATTTAAACTAGGAAGTGCGTCTCCTATGAATGAAATCTTAATTTAGGAAGTGCGTCTCCTATGCATGAACTATTAATTTAGGAAGTGCGTATCCTATGGGTGAAAATAAACTTAGGAAGTGCGTCTCCTATGGATGAAACTCAACTTAGGAAGTGCGTCTAACAAAATATTACTTGAGAAACTTAAATTAGGAAGTGCATCTCCTAGGGGTGAAACTCAAACTAGGAAGTACGTCTCCTTAGGCTGAAACTCAACTTAGGAAGTGCGTCTCCTATGGATGAACTTTCAATTTAGGAAGTGCGTCTCCTAGTGGTGATGTGTGATCTTCTAAATAGCCTTTGCGTAAGCAGAATTGGCGCATTACACCTGAAACTTTCCAACTTCTAATGCTTTGATATGAACATAGCTTTCATTCCTGTTTCAAACAAAGAAAACTTGTGAGTTTAAATATGGTGGTTGGTTTGACACTCTTGCTGGGGATGGTTTTCTCCTTTCCATGCTCTGCTTCGTCCGACTACCTTGGACTTGGTTGAAAATTTCCGTCCTTCTGACTGATCCTTAGCTGCAGGATTCCTAACTTTTTATATATCTCCCATGCTAACTGATTTCCATTCGACCATCTTGTCTATTTATTGATTACCCTCTTTCTCTTCCATCTTTGTGTTTCACGTGAACCCCAAAGCATGTTGATTGATACCAGCTTAATGTGTTTGTTGTTCTTTCCGGTCTTATGATGCTTAGATGTGCTAACCAGATCCCGTTTTGTGCAATTGGAAAGCTGGTGGCAAATTTTGAAGTCATTTCTCACTTGTTCTGACCAAGCAGACTCAGGGAAAGGAAGTAAACAAGACAAAAGGAACAGAGTAAAGGAAATAAATGATTGCTAATAAGAAAACTACAAAGTAGAAACCTGTCGGATGTGATTACCGACTCTAATGACCATGACATGCACCTGTGGCCTATTCTGTCAAGAAAATCTGATGTTCAACTCTTGTTGTGCTTTTCAGCCATAAAACTGGGCTTCAATGCTCCTATTGTCTAATCTGGTTCACATTCCTTATTCGACTTGTAGTACCCGAAGGGTTTTCACCATCAAGCCTCTCTCATTTTCCTTTCTCTCAACTTACCGTCGCCTCAAGATGCCTGTGAAGGTTTTCACCAATAAGACTCTCTCATTTTTTATTTTCCTGCTTGAACCAGAGTGTTGTCCCTGACATGAATTACCTTTGCCTGTTCGAACTTGGCATCTCTCGAAGACTGATCAGAAGGTCTTTCTTTGGACCGTAACTTGGGCTTTTGGATGGAGTTGGAAAGAAAAGGTATCAAAGGCTCAAAATAAATCAACTTGGGTTCAAAACTACAACCTTCGGAACTAGATTTATTTACCACAAACACAACTTTTGCCCCAGTTTCTTGCTTGGGGATTTTTGATTTTTTTATTACACTATGACCGAGTTGTGAAGCGCCTACGTATCCTCTTTGAGGAATCAGGTCAAACGTAGTTCCCACATTCCTTGTTGTTCTAGTTTTCCTTTCCACTTATTATTTTTTCTCTTTTTTTTTCTTTTCATTTTTGTTATTTTCTTTTCTTTTCCTTTTTCCTTCCAAATTTGTGTTTCTAGTCTTTGCTACTGATTCCGGAGAAGGGGTATGAAAGAAAACAAATAAGGCTCAATGGGTTAACTAAGGATAAAATGTTTAGATAGTAGAACAAAATGCCTTCGTCATTCCAATCTTCAAAACATGCCAAGTGCAAACAACACAGTTAAACATTCGCAACATCTTCCGATTGTGCCAGACTTGATAACCATATCCACACATTCGCCTTTTCATCTGTTGAATACAAAGGATCATTGGACAACGCTCTTACTCACATTAACACGAACGACTCCTGTTAATTTGGCAAACTTGCCTCTAGTTTCAAATACGACCATTTCAATAGGGTTTCGGTATGCTCTATCTGCCCTAGTTTCACATGGTTCGGGCTTCAAATGATCTCAATCTGTTCCTGTTTCTATTAAATGACCCTATTATCTTCCCATTGCTTCATGATTTAACCTTTAAGATTAGGCCTAGAACTATGTGTGCATGTCAGGTCACTAAAGTTGGTTAGGGAAAAAGAAGGCTATAAAGAGGAAAGACTTATAAATAACAGAAAACAGAGAATTGCAATAGACAGACGGGAAAAGTGTTGGTACAACAAAACAAGCACAATAAACTCGGGTACAACCCTTGGAACAAACCTAAACAAACACTGAATGAGATACTATGACCACATGAACTGAACAACATGAAAGGATAAGAGGGTTTGACCGCAAGACAATATCCAAATTACAACCCCTAAAATAACCCGGACAAAAGAAATGAGCACAAAATGAACCACCAAAATCTCCACTCTGGTTGACCAAGGAATGGAGAACCTTCTCAATTACCAAGCACGACATTTCAGCCATTAAGTTCCGCATCAACGTTGCCAAGTTCATTACCAACTTTACCCACCAAGTTTCCAATAGGATTTGCATGCCCTTTGTCATTGCATTGACTACAATTACCTCTTCTTGAATCATTCTTTCTATTTCCTTTTTCAAAGAGCGACAATCTTCAATGCTATGCCCCTGGACATTAGAGTGATACATGCATCGCACAGTAGGGTCAAAGCCTTTTGCATATGGGTCGGGAGTATAGCCATGGAGTAGCTCAATCATGCCAGAATGATTTAACTTTTCAAATAGGCTTGTGTAGGACTCCCCAATTGGCGTAAAACTATTTTTTTTGCCTTTGTTCTCCTCCTTACCCCGGTTTTCTAGGTTTGTTAGGTGCTCGATAATGTGGTGCTGGCGCTCGCCATAGGGAGTGACCTGGTGGTTGGACATATGGCCGGACATTGTGTGGAGGATAATATTGAGGTGGATTATATGGAGCTCGGTGATAGGTTTGGGGTTGGGGTTGAGGTTGATTGTAGTGGTAAGGTGAGCCTTTGGATCCATACCAAGCTCGGGATTCAATTGTTGCGACATCTTCCCTCTTTTTCTTCCCGGGCACACCTCTCGTGCCACTCTGGATAGCCTGAGTGGTGGCCTTGATTGCCGAATAACTCATTATCTTATTGGACTTGAGTTCTTCTTCAATCATGCCACCCATTTTTACGACCTCATTGAAAGATTTTCCAACCAATGTCACCGGTTGACCAAA
This sequence comes from Nicotiana glauca, assembly GCA_026770625.1. Taxonomy (NCBI): domain Eukaryota; kingdom Viridiplantae; phylum Streptophyta; class Magnoliopsida; order Solanales; family Solanaceae; genus Nicotiana; species Nicotiana glauca. Next base: position 28,491 of record MU754728.1, on the reverse strand, counting down.
GTAAGTTGGCTCCAAAGTCTGCAAAAAGTAATCCACCATTTCACTTTCCTTCAACGGGGGATCGACTCTCGCTGCCTGCTCCCTCCAACGGAATCCGTACTCCCTGAAGCTCTCTCCGGGCTTTTTCTCGATTTTTAACAATGTGAGATGGTCAGGGACTATCTCAAGATTATATTGGAAGTGACCAGCAAATGCCTGCGCCAGGTCGTCCCAGGTGTACCATCTACCATGGTCTTGGCGTGTGTACCACTCCAATGCAGTCCCGCTCAAACTCTGGCTGAAGTACGCCAACAGCAACTTATCTTTTCTGCCCGCCCCTCTCATTTTACTACAAAATCCTCGCAAATGTGCCACTGGATCACCATGCCCGTTATATAGATCGAACTTAGGCATCTTGAACCCGGCTGGCAACTGAACATCTGGAAACAGGCATAAATCCTTATACGCCACGCTGACTTGGCCACCCAGACCATGCATATTTCGTAAAGATTGCTCTAGGCTCTTTACTTTCCGAACCATTTCTTACTGCTCTGGATTCTTGTTCTGTTTTTCGGGTGCTTCCGGGTTGTCGAGCTGAAGAGGAATGGGTAAGGTTCAAATGCTTTGAAGGTGGGTTCATGAGGATAATACTGATGATCCTGAGTTTGGAGTACAGGCTCACTGGAAAATCTGTGAAGTGTGGCCGGTGGAGGTACCACGAAAATAGGGGTAATTGGTGGTGGATGGTTCTGTTTGGGTGGTGAAGCTTGGGGATTGTAGGTAGTTTTCCCCTAAAAGTATTGGTGAATTGGGAAGCTTGCCGATGGACCAGTGGGAGGGTATTCAGAAGTTTGTACCGATGGGAGAGTAGGAGTAGTGGGAGGGGCTGGTATCTGTTGCACCCTAGCCCAGGCTAGGTGCATTTCTTTCATCTCTTGTCTCAACCTATCAACCTCCTCCTTTAGCGTTTGATTTTCGTCTTTTCCTCCTCAACACTTCTCTCCGAATTGGACATGCTTTTTGATGTGGGCGCTTTAAATCTTGTTTGGTAATGGTAATCTGCCAGTACGTTCTAACAAGTTAACTATTTGAAACTTCTGTAAAACAACAAACTTGTCAGTGTTAGAGTTTTAATACATATTGCAATTGCACGTTGGAATGCAATGTACCTAGGCAGTTTAACCATTTCTATCATGTCTTTGCTCTGACCGTATACGTCATTTCGGCTTCTTTTATTTGGGCCCTCTTCAGGTGCCTCCTACACTTTCCTTTATTTGTTTCTTATTATTATTAAATTTTTCTTTTTCTCTTCTCTCTTTTCCTTCTTTTTTTTTGGTTGTGGTCAAATCTTATGGAGATTGCCTACGTATCATGACTCCGCATGAATCAGACCGTGCGTAGTTCCCGCCAATGCAAACAATAAAACATATTTTGGAATTTTCAAATTTTCACAGTAAAACACACTTTGATTACAATGATAAAAAACTGGCAAACTTGGACCGGACTAACAGACTTTGGTGAAAGACAAGAACAGACTTGAACATTAAACAACCCATATATTCTAATCAAAATAAATACAAATTAAAAAAATAGACTGACAGATTCCTTCCCCTATATGCTAATTTTAACCAAACGGCTATTTTTGCAAACGTGGCCCCTTCTCAACTTCACATGAATTTTGAGGCCAGGAAGGATTATTTCACAAACTTATCCGTTCTTTTACGAAAATAGCCTTTCGACAACTGAAACATACTCTAAGGCTATCTCGGCAAGAATGGTTTAAAACACCGCCGAAGCTAGCTTGGCTTATTTTGATCGAAAATCCAAACGGCATTCACTCCCACTGACTCTTTTTCTTGTTTTTCAAATTAAAATAAAGGACCTGGTTTTGCAAACACAGCCTTTCAGCACCTCGGGGATGAAGATTTTAACGCTGTGTTAGCTAACCGGCCAAAATCCTAAAAATGACCAAAGGTGGTTGTTTATGCAAAGTCAGCCTTCCGGCGTCCCTTTCGGGAACATTCGGCTATATTTGACAAGAGCGGCATCACCCGACTTATTTATGACGAAAATTAAAATTTGACATTTTCTGGCGATTTTTAAAAAGGGGAGGTTGAACCCGATGAGAATTGGCTACGTATCTCACATCCGATGAGAATCAAACCAGCGTAGTTCTGGCAAATAAAACAAACTATATTTGAAAACAAAACATTTTTTTCTTTCTTTTATTTTTTTATTTTTATTTTATCGGCAAGTAAAACGAACTATTTTTGAAAACAAGACTATTTTTTTTTCAATTCATTGGCAAATAAAACGAACTATTTTTTTCCATTTTATTGACAAACAAATAAACTATTTTTGTAAACAAAATCACATTTTTTCTTTATTGGCAAATAAAGAAAATAATTTTTGAAAATATTTTTTTTTCTTTTTCAGTGAAAAATAAAACAAACTATTTTGAAAATAAAAACTCTTTTTTTTCATTCTTCTCAAAATCCGGTGGAGTTTCGGCACTACTTGGACATTGGTATTTTCAAAACAGGTGATTAACTCCCTTAACCCTCTAAACTGTTATTTCTCTCTTCCTTCTTTTCCTTGTTTTTTTTCCCAATATTCAAAAACCGGTCAACATGCCAGTCCGAAGCAAATAAATGCACAAGTAGCAAGTAAAATGCATCAGGATGGTCTTTTTCATTTCGGGTACACCTGTCCTAGACAGACCCAACCTCTGTGTTGAGTCTCCTAAGTCAACTTCACATGATGCAAACAAACATTCCTACTAGAGATCCGCCATGAGGCTTTGTTTGTCTAGGTTAAAAACCTGGGTTTATTGTTCTAGACCTGGCTTACCCGAGCGGACAACTCGAGCCGAGGAGGGGGCAGCGTACCGGGGATACAGAAGCTCCACCGGCTTAGCAACTTATCCGAACCTCGTTCTAGATGGGAAAAGACTCTAACAGAAGAGAAGTCACACGAAGTGCACCCTTCTCCATGATTTAGAAGACTCAGAGAGGAGAGGGATTTCGGCACAGTTTATATACAGTTCACAAAATATCAAAGCGGTAATAACAACACTTAGCACATTAGGCCCAAACATATAACAAAATCAGATAATATACAAGCCAAATGCAACAACTATACCAAGCTCGAATTCTAAACCTTGAACCAAAAGTTTTGGGTTTATCATCCCCAACAGAGTCGCCAGAGCTGTCACACCTCCTTTTTACGCTACACCACCCCGCGAAGGAGTAGTAAAGGGAGTTTTTCCAATTAAAGGGCAATCGAAAAGGGATTTATTATTAAGATTTGGAGTCGCCATTTGAGAGATTTATGGTGTCCCAAGTCACCGGTTTGAATCCCGAATCGAGGAAAAATTTCACTCCGTATTACAGTCTACGAACCAAAAATCTGGATAAGGAATTCTGTTAACCCGGGAGAAGGTGTTAGGCATTCCCGAGTTCCATGGTTCTAGCATGGTCGCTCAACTGTCATATTTGGCTTATTTTTTTGATTTTATAACATGCTTTAACTTATGTGCAAATTTTAACCTTTAACCGCTTTTAATTATTTTTTAAGGAATTGAATGTCGTTTAAAATATATTTTTAGACCACGTCACATGAAATGCACCCGGATCCTCGACACATTTTATTCAACGTTTTGGGATTTGGATTTGGGTCGCATGAAATGCACACCCGAATTTAGGAAGGTAAAAATTATTAAAATACGCGCCTAAAGAGTCTAACGCGTTATTATTTTTGGGAAGGCCGTGCAATTCGCTAAACGGACCATCCCGAAGTCTAAGTATTTTTAATATATCCATTTATGAGGGCCCCGCAATTTGTGCATTTTATTTGGCGAGGCTCGTCTCATTTTTATTTAAAAGGGTAAGCCTAAAGCAACTATAATTTGCTATTATTATTGTCTCTAAAGTAAAAAAAGAAGTCCTAATTAACTTGTTTTAAGAGCTACTTCCCCTTTGAGAAAAAAACTTATAATTAATCCGCATCGGGCCTCCAAGGCCTACCCATGGGACATCCGGCTTTCATCTCCCAAACCCAAGTACAACTTTCCTTAATCAATCAACTAATTAACAATGATTACAATTATTAGCTTAATAACATGATCATAGGCTAAAAACTCGTGTTTTAGTCGTTGTAACAACACTTTAATTACTGCATTTTACAAATGTTTGAGCTTAAATGATTATGAATTATACTAAATTCATGATTTATGCCTTGCAGGAAGAGTTTCCAACTTAAGAATTTATTCGGGATGAAATTGAGTAATTTGAGGCTTTGAAGTCTGAGTAAAAGCTAAATAAATCAAGTTGGAATAAAGTTGAGTAAAATGCCCATAAGTTTTTGCTCAGAACTCCGTTTGGGCTCCATAATATATTGATGGAAAACTATTTCAAAGGGCTACAACTTTCATTTTTTGCATTTTACCGAATTCCCATTAGCGCGGGCATTAGCGCGCCCACTCTAGTTTAGCGCGAGTTGAGGCAGAAAGAAACTCCATTAACGCGGGCATTAGCGTGAGTTTAGCGCACCCGCGCTAATCCAGTCCGGAAAATCAATTATTGAGGGGTAAAATTGTCAATATGAAAGGTATCCACTTAACTTACATTAATTAAAGCTCCATTATTGAGTTAGATCAGATTGGAGAGGGGGATCTAGAGAGAAAAGCCATTGAAGACCAATCTTGGAGCTAAGAAAGGAGGAGAAATATATCATCTTGGAGCAAGAATTAAAAGAGTTCTTCTAAACTTTCTCCTAGTTGCTTGTTTATATTATGTTTAAGACTTTTATTGTGAGTTTTGTATGAACATGAGTGGCTAAAACATCCATTATTCTGGGGTTGTGATGTAGCCATAAATATTGTGGTTTGAAATTAACTTGATCTTGATTATAATTCATT
>MU754728.1:569-11213 GCA_026770625.1 Nicotiana glauca | reverse complement strand
GGGGGGGCGCATGGGGTGTGGCGGCTTGAAGGAGAAGAGAAGGAGTTAGGGTCTTTAGGGTTTAGGGAATTAGGAAATGAAGTGAAAAATGAGAGAAAGGGGGGGGGGTCGCTTGGGTTATGGGGCAGACCGGGTCGGGTTGACCCGATGAGTTTTGGGTTGGATTTGTGAGACACTTGGGCCAGGTTAATTCAAATTAGAATATGAGGCCAAATCCGATTTTTCTTTCATATTGTTTGCTCTCTTTTCTTTTATTTGTTCCAAAATTAAAACTTAAAGATCCTAATTAAATCACAAGACGTAATTGAATTATCAAAAATATCTAATTAACTCCTACTAACAATTGACCCACTAATTAAACACAAATTAAAAATAAAATCACACAATTTTGACATTAAATGATAAAAATGCAAAATTACATATTTTTGTGATTTTTTCATTCTTGTAAATCAAAAATTATTATTTAATTAATCCCTAATTGTAAAATTAAATCCTAAATGCGAATGCGACATATTTTGTATTTTTATTAATTTAAACAAATAAACATGCACGGATGAATGCAAACAAAGCAAGAAAAATAACAAAAATCCACAAAATCACACACAACACAAAATTATTTTATTTTGAATTTGTGGGAGTAATTCTCGTATAGGGAAAAAATCATATGCTCACACAGGTGCCAAGGGATGTCCGCACCTGCGAGGTCGCAGATGCGAATAGGTGTCGTAGGTGCAAGAACGGGAGAGAAAGCCTGGAGGCTCAGGTGCGGAAGTTTATCCACAGATGCGGGTGCGCATCTGCACATGGGACACTGCAGATGCGAAAGTGTACTTGAAGTCCTGAATTGCAGAAGTGATGGGAAATCCGCAGAAGTGGGACCGCAAATGTGATCAAGTAATCCCCAGAAGTGAAAACTGGGTAGAACATAAGGGGATCGAACTTGGTCATTTCGTCATTTTCATTTAGGATTTTTGGAGCTCGGTTCTTACGCGATTTTGAGGAGTTTTCATCATGTAACACAAGGTAAGTAATTTCCCCACTTGTTGTGAGGTGAATGTAAAGTTTGTATGTGGATCTAAGGAGGAAAATTTAGGAGAATTGTGGAATTTTGGTAGAAAATCTAGAATTGATAATTTTGGATTTTGACCAAGATTTTGGAGATGGAATTAAGAATAAATTATAGATTTGAGTTAGTAATGTTATGGGTAAGGTTTATCTTCGAAAATTTTCGGGATCCGGGCATATGAGCTTAAGGGTGGCTTTATCAATTTTTCGAGCGGAGTTAAAATTATTATAAATTGATTTATTTTGAGTGTTGGAGTATATTTATATGGATTTGCACATTTATTTACTAGTTTTGGAGCGACAAACACCAGTTTGAGGTGTTAGAGAGGCTTGACAGCCGATTGTGGAACTTCAGTGCGAGGTAAGTCTCATGTCTAAATTTGTGAGGGGAAAACTATCCCTAGGTGATGTATTTGATATGTGCTACTTGTTGTTGGGGGTTGCATACGCATGAGGTGACAAGAGTCCGTACGTAGCTAAATTCATGTTATTCTCCGGGTAGACTTAGGTTCACACCATTCTATATCTGTACTATTTGAGCAGCCCCTTGCCTATTAAATTCCTTTATTTTATATTATGACTGGAGACTAGACTTGTGTATAGTGGTAGAATCGTTGTCGTAGAGATCGGACGAACTTCATGATTTGCCACGGAATAATTGTACTCCTCTTATGAATTTCTCCCACGTTATGCATTCTCATCGAAAGGTTTCCCCAAAGCTTCTTATAACTCACATGTCCCTTCGTGAGTGGGGTCAAAGACCCGTCAAAGATTCTTATTCTAATAGGATCGGGCCATTCGCCTTGGCAGGATTATGTACCACACTCTCATGGGAACGTACCGTTCTCCTCGGTAATATATAATAGATATATCTATGGTTATATACCAGATTATGATGGGATCGAGTCGTACGCCTCGAAATTTCTAATAAAATACTTCTATGTAAACGTGCGCATCGTTTGTCAAAACTCATATGGTGCAATATATCATTTTTACATGAAATAGTTGACAACGAAATAGTACCCCGACTACTTGTCTAAAGGAGCGCATTGCTGAAATGAACACATCTGGCCTGATATAGAGCCCATATTCACATCTAGATCTATCCACAGACCTCAAGCTGATTCTGATCACATTGAACTAGGCTAATAGCCTTTCGAAGTTCCATAATAACTCCCTTTTCTCATAACACACGAGAACTACCATCATAACTGGGGCAATCCTCCATGGTCCACAACCCAATAAGTCGAGTGCCCTCCAAGCATAAATTCTCGAATTAATGATATCACAATCATCTTCATACTTGGTTTAACTCTTCAATCAATCAAGTAACTACATGCCACACTTATACAATCTTCCTGTGGGGCATGCTCCCACGACCTTCTGTAACAGGCAACAAGTATGTGTATCCATACCACCAACCGCACTAACGCTGAGAAAGCGTTCAAGAATCCATAACCAAGATGCAAGGACTTTTCACAAAACACTAATCTCAGGTGACGCTGAAAACAATACCCACTTACTTTAAACATCGAAACTCCTTTACCGCTCATCCGATCTCGTGACATCCTTGTCAACACCAAACTGCAACCTTGATCCTCACTTCAAATTCCATACCACTCACTGCACCCAACATGCCAATATACGATAACACGATTTTCATCGTAACTCTGTAACCACTAATATATTAACAGTTCATCATATAAAACTTTTCACTTACTCACTCCAGGAGAACCATATCAATACACATGTGAATTCTCATAACCGTAGAATATGCAAATCTCCAAGTAGTGGTCTAAAACACCATAACCCTTCCGAGAGCCGCTACACATAACATGCCACAACAGTAGAATACTTCTGAATAACATCAACTACAGTGGCCGACAAGCCTCACACGTACCATCACAAATCACTTGCATAACTTCATCACGTTGAAGAAATTGATCACTACCACCCATATGACAATTCAACTATGGTTAACCAATCTATCTTCTTCCAAATTTATTCTTGATTGCCTTAGAAATAATAATAACTCCATTCAACACATAACACACTCCATCCGCACTCATCTCGAGTGACCTTGAGTCATGAGACCATGCTGTCTCAAATCCCACGAACCATTTCATACCTCTCAATTGTTACACTGCAAGTCAAAACATCATAGAACATTTTGGGCACCTTCTCATAAGCTGCTACAAAGCTTGATTCTTAATCGTACCTGTAGGCTCGAAATCATTAGGCACCACATCTTACCCCTTTGAATTCACTAGGACCGTTGTTGAGAGTCACCCACTCTGGCTTGGTCCCAAATATAATCAACTCCCAGGATCCGCTGGCACAGGAACACCCATCTCAATGAAGCACTCGACTGGATCAATTCCCTTTAAACCCGCATCTATACAAGGCATAAATCCTTAATCCTTCCCAAGTCTGAACATGAGCCAATAAGGCCAACCATATCACACCTTTAACACTTCCTTTTCCCAAATTACCACTTACGTTATTTTCCCGTATCCGAAATAACTTACCAATACACCGAAAACCCAAAAACTCACAAGAAGATAGCCATACAACCCAATCATAGGTAGCAGGACTTTCTTACTTAGATTGAAGTCACCATTACACAAATCTAGGACCCACCAAGATTCTTTCTTCATTGTTGACATGCTCTTGCATAGCCAGCCGGCCAAATCCTTTGAAATCTTTCTGTAAAATCCTTTATGGATACTCTGATTCATTAACCACATTCATATGACCGATCTCTTTACCGTATGGCTAGTAGAATTCTTCGCAGAATCTTCGCCAACCAAGTGAACGCTAACCTGCTCATAGGGAATAACCCCCTGTAGAAATCACTCTCTGACATCTTCCAACGTCGCTGCACGGGGTACAATAACTACGACACCAATAACCTCTCCTAATCTCGTCTCATTCACCAGCTGAATAAGTCCATTCACTCTTTGTGGACATCAACTAGATGTGCGACGATATCCTCTAATTCAAAGTTATGTTGTACCCTCCTTCATATCAAGCAACGCATTTCCATCATATCAAGTCTCCCATAGTATAATAGCCGCTATTTCAAATTAAGCCTGTATACCCAACCACTAGATCCACATAATGCTCTTCCACTCTCCCACTTTGGGCAGACTCACTTCTTTAAGAAACTACTCGACATCCACTTCTCACACCTGGACTTCTAGAAGTTTAACCACCGTATGACAATTCCCACACGTCCTTCCTCATCCTTTGCTGCTCAGCTAATGCCTTAGATCGAAATCTATCTCGATAGCATTTGAACCAATAGACCTCTACTCACTTTTAAATCTTTCCGAAGATCATATTTCTCGAGCCGTCAATATTATAAATACACATCCAATTCTGAACCACAACACTATGCGATCTCTGACAGTCGCTTCCCCAATACCAGCTCACAATATTCTACCCTAAGGCGAATTGTAGAAGATCTTAACACCAGCGAACTTAACACATACAATCGAGGACGATGACACTACATCGCAAATGAAAATTCCATCATGCTCGAAAATACCAAGTTTCATTACTCCATCACCCCATATCTCGACATTCATAGGCCAATTGTTTTCCCTCTGTCGGAAATGAAATATCAGATCTCTGAATCATGCATTGAGAAGACTTACTTTCAAATCATTTATCGCCCCAACACATAGGCAAGTATCCTACCATTAAGTTAATACTATACGATAACCAATCATAAGCATCATAGCAAGCAGTGCATACCCTCCAAGCTCTTAGAAGCACAACTACTAGGCCGAAATGATAGAAAAATCCTTCTGCATGGCGATAACAATAGCCCAACCAACTATACTGGGAGAAACATACTGCACCACATCTGTAGTGGCATTAAAAGTCTTCCATTCTCAATTTATAATAAGCGGTTCACGTCGTATAACATTGAGTAGGAAGGAAACAAGGGCATAAGCTTCACGGAATCAAGTCGCACGATGATGAAATCAAGAAGGGAAGCGCTCCTAATAGCTATGTAGCCTCCCGAAGATAAGCACAGACGTCTCTGTACAGATCCGTGAAACTCTACTAGACTTTCTCATGACTCGTGAGACCTAAGGGAACCTGGTGCTCTAATACCATGTTGTCACGACCCAAAATCCACTAAGGGTCGTGATGGCGTCGGACACAGCTGTCAGGCAAGCCAACCATAAATGTTTAATTTAATTCTTATCTTAATAATTTTGAAAACTGATATTTTTCTTCAGTTGAGATAGTAAAAAATAATCTTTACGAAAATAAATAATAAAATATTTAGAAGTAAATACAGAATACACCATAATCATCCCAGAACCCAGTGTCACAAGTGCATGAGCAATTTTTAAGAAATAATGTAATACAACAATCGTCCGAAATACAATATTGGACAAAAAGTAAATATAGTAATCTGAAAGAGACTCTCTTGGATACAGTTCGTCTCGGGAAGTGAAACTCACCTCAGTCTACGTATCAGCCATGCTGCTACGCCCACTAGGCCAGTAGAGATGCATGTGCCTGTGCAACAAAATTGCACAGCAAGTGTAGTACGAGTACGAAAACAACGAGTACCCAGCGAGTATCCCGTATAATCTCGAAGAAGTAGAGATGAGAGGTCGACTTCGACACTTACTAGTGGTCCAATAATAATATAGTAAAAATGTGAAGAGATCATGGATTTTATTAAAATTAACAATTATAATTCTTAAAGCCAAGTAGCAGGTAAACAACTTCCCAAATAATAATAGACTTCCAAAGATTTACTTTTCAATATCTTTATCAATTTATCTCCAGCCAGGAAAGGCAAATATCAACATTTATAAATCTCAAGCAAATTTGGACGAAGACGGAATACCTTGAGTGCAAATTTGGGGCCGAGCCGACGAAAGCGGGAGTGGAAGTGAGGCTTGACTCTCAAGTCATCCCTAAGAGGGGTAGTTTCAAGTACTATGGGTTAGTTATTCAAGATCGGGGAGATCGACGAGGATGTTACACACCGTATAAAAGTGGGGTGTATGAAGTGGAGGTTAGCGACGGGAGTCCTGTATGACAAGAAAGTGTCACCGTTACTAAAATGTAAGTTTTATAGAGCAGTGGTTAGGCCTGTCATGTTGTGTGGGACCGAGTGTTGGCCGTTTAAGAACTCACACATCCAGAAGATAAAAGTAGCAGAGATGAGGATGTTGAGGTGGATGTGCGGGCATACAAGGATGGATAAGATTAGGAATGAAGGTATTCGAGAGAATGTGGACGTGGCCCCCATAGAGGACAAGATGCGGGAAGCAAGACTCAGATGGTTCGGGCACACTCCTCTCGTGAATCATACATGTGACACGGTCAACATAAATAACAAACACCCCGCTCGCGAATCGTACATACGACGCGGCCAAACATAGATACACACATTCAAACAGCCAATTAAGATATTATCGGGGAACTGTTGACGCCCCCTTTTTCTCTCGAAATCGGGTTTACGACATTTTGGGAAGACAACTCTATTCCCGTTTGGGAATTTGGGTTTTTGGAATTGAAGAGTCGCCACCTAATGATTATAGTGCATTAGGACACTTTAAGAAGGAATTTGAGATGAAGAACCAGAGTTCGGGTAAGGGCTAGAAATTATCTCGAGGGGAAGGTGTTAGGCACCCCTCAAGATCCACTAGCGTGGTTCCTGGCCATGTTACAATTGTGACTTTAAAGCAAGCAAACATACAAGGTAATTTCACATAAAGGCTGCAAGTAGGTATGCATAAAGGTTATTAAACATGCTGAAATTCAAATAGATGACTCCTTAATTATTGGCAAGAATGTCTAAATGCAAAAAATGGGATCAAGTAATGAATACCAATTATCAAACAAGGAAGTGAATGAGCGGAAAATTTTAAAGGAAAGGGCAGTGTGAAAAATCGGGGGGAGGGGGGGGGGGGGGAAATTTTGAATGATTAAACAAGAAAGCATAATTTTAAGAAACTGAAAATCGACAATCTGAAAAATAATTATGTAAGGGAAAAAGAAAAAAAGGTCATAGGCTTGTAAAATACATGGATCATCCACATAACACCGGTAGTCAATCGTACACATAGTGTTATCGTGTGATCATCATCACCATGTCTATCCTTCCCCACCCTGTTAAGGTATTAAAGCACAAAATAGTATCGTTACTTATTACATGCTATTACCCGTCCCAATCCTATTAGTCCCGGAGGCAATTGGACTACTAGTCTTAAAGGGAGAGGGGTTGGAGGCCTTTTAAGAGTTTTCAAAGGACAAAATGCTAAGGCGTCAATCAAAACACACAATGCAAACAAAAGGGGGTAACAAATAAGCAAGTAGGGCTCAAATAAGCCTCCTTAAATCAGATAAAAGTCATAGAGTTTAGCATGTCTTACACATACTGGTTGGGTCTTAATTAAATAAAGCGACGAGCGGACTGGTTCAACACATATTTTTAGAGGAAAAGTCTACATTAGGCTCGCTCGAATACAGTTGACTAAAACCGATCTGATTGATTAATTAATCCTTTTGTCTAAGTGTTCGATAGAATTATTGATTTTAAAATATGAAACTGATTATAAAACAGAGTTACATAGCAAAAGGAGTGAAAGGAGTTTCTGAAAAAAAGTGTACTGTTTTGAAAAGGTTTAACAGAAAAAGAATTGAAATTTAGAAGACATGAAGGCTAATTTGAGGAAAAGGAATTACAGAACTTTCAAAAAATGCAAATTTGTCTAGAAAATACGCTATATTAGTGAATTCTAATGTTCGAAAAAAGTGAATGCTATTTTGAATGAGTGGAGACGGCTCAGGTTCTAAGTTCCTATAGGCATGCTCTCTATGCGTTAACTGATTTAGATCTTTTAAATAGGAGTATTGTAGACATGGTACTATACGCAACCCTGTTGTTAGGCATAGTTGTTTGCCTAATGACATTGTTGTATGTAGAAGTATGGATTCCTATAGACATATTTTCTACATGCTTAGTTGTTTAATCCTAATTATTTGCTTAATGATGTTATTATATGCAGCAATGCAATTTCCTGTAGGCATGGTATCTAAATGATTTATTGCAGAAATCAAGTGTCGAATCCTATAGACATGTTCTCTACGCGTGGAGTTGCACAAATCATAAATAAATCCTTATAGGCATGATTTCTACCCTTAGTGCATAAAAGTAAACTCCCTCCCCTTTTTTACTAAATCCCTGAGTTTATACAAATTATTACAGCCCCAAAGAAATAAAACTGGAATTAAAAAAAAACATCAGGAATCATCAGCTACATCCGAACAGCCTAATTCAAACTTAGTGTCTAATAATATGAGATTGAGCCACTTTCGAAATCCAGATTTCCAAGCCTTCTCTCATCTAGGGTGTTTCAGTGATCCAAGGGATTTTAGGAACTCCAGGCAATGCATACACCCAAGATGCTAATAAGAAAATTGGGTTGTGCAGTATGGAAGGGCCAGCCCTTATGTGTCCAAGTTCAGAGGCAGCTCAAGGGTCCCAAGGCAAGGCTCACACAAGAAGGGTAGAACCTAAGTTCTAAGAGCATAGTGGAAGTGCAGAACATAGTTTGAAAGAGATTTATCAAAACTGGATTAGAAATAGTAAGTGGTAAGGGTGATTTTGAAAACAATTATAGTAGTGAAACTCAAACTACACAAAATCAGTAGTCATTCAAAAGGGGTAAGGGATTATGGGATTTATTGTATAACCCCAGCAGGCTTGGTTTGGTCATTCATAGCAATAGTTGATGCTGGCATGGACACAAACCATCCAAAGGAACACAAACACATATAAGGGATACGAGGGTTTGGGATTCATAAGGTAGCAAGTAAATAACAAATGACTGACAGAGTGCACACATAGATAAACATTAATTTATAAGGAAAAGAGAACATATCACAGCATGCTAGTAACATATCTTGACAGCAGNGAAGCAAAGTGTAGAAAAGGTAAAGCAAACAAGAGTCCACAGTCTAGCCTTGGCTTTCAGCCGGCTAGACAAAGCATAAGTACAAGTAGAAATAAAGAAAGATAAGGTTTTAAGTGTAAGTGTGTATTTTTGAACTCAAGTTGTTCGTCTGTTTAAAGAAAAGAGGGTAGGGTATTTATAGTTTTGAAAACGAGTGAAGAGTAAGGTAATAAGTAAAGTTTTAACACAAACATGGAAACAATCACAAGTCAGAATCAATTAACACAAGACTTCCCTTTAATCAAGGGATTATTGTTCAAACGGATACTAAAAGGGTCAAGATAAGGAAAGAAAAATCAGTCTGTAAGCAGAAAGGTTGTTGCCATAAAAGGAGCAGTAAAATCATACAATAGGTGTTTAAGTCTATGTACAGGATTGTACTTATTTTAGGATAAGGTTTAGTAGGGCCATACAAAGAAAGGGAATCAATTAACCCTTGACAGCGAGTAAAAATTAGAATTTCACGAAAAGAAAAATTTTGAAATCAATTACGAGTTTGAAAAAATCAATCACAGAAGGGACTCTGTATATAAATGAATGCACAAGTAATATACATGTGAAACCAAGCTATGGCAAAAGAACAACATATAGTAGTAGCTCTAAAGAAAACATTCGAAGCATAATTGTCATGTTTCAGTGTTTAGAAATAGAGAAGAAGATCAGAAGCATGCAAAGAGTCGAGTGAAAACCATAGTTGAGTTTGTCATGTATTAAGAACTCAGAACCAAAAGAGTCAGATGAAGAAAAGAGAGTTGAAGTAAAGGAATCACATTGAACAACTTCAAAGAAATCGAATAGTCCCCAAAGAAACTATGGTTTTCGAAATCAATCGAGTTTAGAGGAGATAAGCAGGTAAACAAATAAACAGATTCAAAATCTCGGATATACCCCAAAAATTAGGGTTTTTAACGTGCTAACTCAGATAGAAAAAAAAGAGGTAAATCAAACAAATATTAACAGACAGACTAAGAAACTCAAGCAAAATCCCAAAAAATTAGGGTTTTTAACATGCTAACTCAGATAGAAAACATCACAAGCAAAACACAATAAAACATGTCGAGAATCAGAGAAGAGATTTAACATGAAACCCTAGTTGAAGAATAAAGAGTTTTTGAAAGCAAAAACTAAATAAACTTCAAGAAAAAATTCATATAAAGTTCACACACACATAGATCTAGAGCATATCTAAAAATAAATCGAAGGAACCTTAGAGGTTAGGGTTTTGTAAGAAACCCAGGTGATGAGAAAGGCTTTGGAAACCATTGATCTGAGCAGGAGAGTCGAAGGTCGAACTCGAATAGCCATGACTGGCCATACAAAGGTTGAAGACGACTGGAGAACAGTCATCGAGCCAAGGCTTGGTCAAAACCCTTCAAGATCTGGTCATAAGACCTTAGAAACGAGCACGCAGAAGCCATGTGTCATGACCCAAATTCCCGAACCTGGTCGTGATGGCGCCTCTCGTGAAGACAAGGCCAGCCAACTAACCCAAATCGCCTTTTTAACAATTCTTAAACATATCGAATAGAAAATACAGCTTAAATGACGTTGATTAACAATATATATACAACCCAACTCAGCCCGA
>MU754727.1:18370-29712 GCA_026770625.1 Nicotiana glauca | reverse complement strand
TAGGATATGATCTCATTCCAATTCAACGAACATCTTCCTTTTCTACACACTGAGCATTCTTTATCAACAACAGCTCAAGACATCCTATTGTCTTCACACATCTACGAAGTACCATATAACCTTTATCAAAATTTTGCTTTACTCGTGCCATCCTCGGCTCAATTTCTCCAACCAGAACTAATCCGTCAGCATTCCTCAAAAAGGAACCAACGTAGCACATAACCGTGCAATCAGCTAATCAACAGCAACCTCCCCAACTTGGCTCGAAGCCATCTATCAGGACACATTCAATAACTCGTAATACTTTTACTCTAATGATGCCATAGTATTATAGTGAGATTAAACTCAAATCATCTACTAGTTTATGAAAACACAGATCCTCAGATACTGAAATCCTTTACAAACCTCGCATTCATCCCCACATCAGCTAAGTCCACTTTCTTAAGCGACCCGAATTTATCAAATTTCAACACGTACCTTTCAATTACACATGAGATCTTCTAATAATATACATAAGAATCATACCCCTTAAGAACACTCCGAAGGAGATAACCCACCTGCTTCGCCTCAATTTTGTATTTCAGCACACCTTCCACCATAATATACTTTACACAGCCATTTGGTCTTCCTGAGTCTGAACTCATACTGCCACACGTAATGTACTTCACTTCCCAACTAGGAGACACGGAAATATTCTTCACGCGCCCATAACTCGGGGCTACATAACAGATCACAATAGGAAACGAACCACTTAACAGTTCACCTACTATCCAATAGACTTCTTCGTCACAACCAAATCATATAGATACATCTCACAGTACCGACATACTCGTCACATGAATACCAAACCGCCATTCCGGCTAATAGCAACAATACCAAACATATAAGTTCATAACACTAGCTCGCACAATCAGCACCTCAGTGCTCCAGCCATAGGCGAAGATCCAGCCTCAAGTCCTCCAGACTGGCCCAACATCAAACTCAAGGGATCACATCTCACCCCTCGAGCGGGGAAATCACAAGCCATCAGGGCACTTATAATACCGAGCGCTCATGTGCGCATACAGATGTGTGGAAGGAATTTCAAGAGTTACATCTCGAGCTGAATCAAGTACGCGCGATAAGAATTCCAAGAAAGTGAAGTTTTCCTAAAGGTTCTGCAGCCTCTCGAGGATAAATACAGACGTCTCTGTACCGATCCGCGAGACTCTGCTAACCGGCTCATGACTCATGAGGCCTAGTAACCTAGGCTCTGATACCAACTTGTCACGACTCCAATCCCGGTCGTGATGATGCCCAACACAACTGCTAGGCAAGCCCGACCATTTACACTCTCAACCCGAGCATGAAGCTCAAAACCAGTCATTGGAATATCATTTTCAACACTACAGCTAATAATCTTAATTTATAGACAGATATAAGCTGAATATTAAGAAAATGCTGAATACACTCCCAAAGACCTGGGGGTCATGAGTCTAGAGCCTCTAACAATACAGTGTGACAGGACTCCAAATAATACAATGTTTTAAAACTGCGGAAAGATAATAAAAAGGGATTGGAGAGAGAGTCGGGTCCTGCGGACGTCAGGCAGCTACCTCGACAACTCCGGATAAACTCTGAAATCAGCAAAAACTCAGCTAAACTCCCGAGGTACCTGGATCTGCACACATGGTGCAGGGAGTAAAGTTAGTACTTCCAACTCAGTGGTAATAAGTGTAAATAATAACTGAGCGGTAAGAAATCACGAAAGAACACTCCATCATGCTATATAGTACAGTACAACCCTTTTTGACAAAATAGTAAAAACCGTGAAAATCCTTTAGAAACATCTAGCTCAGTTTAAAAATCTCTTTTGAAAATATTCTTTTTCCAACATTAAGCATATGAATGCGATATCAGGTAGTGCAAGTCTGCACATAAGTCAGCCCCTCGGGCACAACACTCTATTTACAAATAACATCAGGGTATCTGGTACATAGTGCAAGAAATAGCATGGATGTCAATGATATGAGAGTGCTAAATGTCATGCCACGTAGTACAAACAAGAATCAATGCGTGAATGCAATGCAATGCACATGACCGCTACAGCGCGTAGCCCGATCCATTGGGTACCTAGCGCTCACTGTGGGGGGTTCAGACTCCGGAGGGGCTCCTACAGCCCAAGCGCACTATCATCGTAGCATTCGCTGCGGTGTACAGCCCGATCCACAATCAGTCCAATTATATGCATGCAAGCCACACGGACACAGTCAAACTTACCATTTTTAGTTGCAATTATCAGAAATTATAATTAGGTGTTTAAAACCTTAGAGTTTTACTAGCCATTTCGAGACGATATTTAACTCAGGACTGATATCATGAAAACATGCTAAGCATCCTGGAAACAGTGATAATAATCCCTATGGGATCCAAATAATCAGGCACGAAGCCCAAAACATGGCTACATCAAGTAGTTTTCAGTCAATCACGCAGTAAAATCAACAACCGGGACGGACCAAGTCACAATCTCCAACGGTGTTCTACCCCACGCTCATACCTGGCGTGCAAGTCACCACAATACAGCACTATAATGTGCAAATCGAGGGTTCCAAACCCTCAGGATATCATTTACAAGTATTACTCACCTCGAACCGGCGAAATTCCTCGCTCGCGATGCCTTTTCCCCTCAAATTGGCCTCCACACGCGTCGAATCTAACCAAAACCAGAGCGAATACATTAAAATATGCAAATGGGACATTACCCAATCGAAAACAATCGAAAAATATCAAAATTCACGAAATTTGTAAAACCCGAGCCCCGGGCCCACGTCTCGAAAAATTATAAAATTCACATCACCGGACTCCTCGTCTCGCCACGGGTCTAACCATATAAAAATCATTCAATTCCCATATCATTTCAACCCTCAAATCTTTGATTCTATCCAAGAGGGTTTTCTACCCTTTTCCAACAAAATTCTCTGATTAAACGCTAAAACTCGTAATAGATTCAAGTTATACAACCAAAATTTAGTTAAGAACACTTACCCCGTTGTTCTCTATGAAAATCGGACCAAAAATCGCCTTAACCGAGCTTCAAATCGTCAAAAATGGGAAATGGGAACGAAGTCCCTTTTCCAGAACTTAACCTTTCTGTCCAGGCCAGTTTCCGCTTCTGCGATACAAATGTCGCTTATGGGACTTTCGCTTCTACGGTTTTCTTCCGCTTCTGCGGTTTCCTTCATCTTGCCCAGGATCGCTTTTGCGGTCCATTTTTTGCAAAAGCGAGACCGCTTATGCGGTCCAATCGTCCGCTTCTGCGGAAGCTGCCCAATCCCCACATTCCGCTTCTGCGACTTCCCTTTCGCTTCTGCGGAACCCCCTTATGTGAAGCCTTGTCCGCTTCTGCGGAAAGCCAAGCCTCCCCAGAGAACCACTTCTGTGACCCATTAGCCTCATCTGCAGAATCGCTTATGCGATCCCTTTTTTGCAGATGCGGAAACAACAGAACCAGCAAATCCAAACCTGAAGCCAAACTCAAAATTCTCTGTTTAACCACCCGAAATCACCCCGAGGCTCCCGAGACCTCAACCAAAAGCACAGACATGATCTAATACTTCATTCAAACTTGTCGAAGCTTCGAAACACTATCTTTAACATCAAAATCCTCAATTTTCATCAAATCAAAGCCTAAGTTTCTTAAAAACTTCCGAAATGCACTTTCGATAAAAAACCCGACCAAACGATGTCCGAACGACCTAAAAATTTGCAGACATATCCAAAATCACCTAACGAAGCTACTGCAACTCTCAGAATTCCATTCCGACCCTTGGATCAAAATCTCACCTATCCACCGAAATTCGCCAAAATTCAAACTTCGCCAATTCAAACCTAATTCTACACCGTACCTCCAAATTCAATTCCGATCGCACTCCTAAGTCAAAAATCATCCCCCAAAGCTAACCAAATCACCTGAATTCATATCCGAGCCCTCTAACTATATAGTTAACTTCCAGTTGACTTTTCCAAAACAAGCTTCCTTCAAAGAGACTATGTGTCTCATTTCCAACTAAAACTAATTCAATTCTATCTGATCAACTCAAATACTGACATTGAAACATAGAGCAACATAATATGGAAGAAACAGAGCGGTAACTCACGTGACAACGGGCCGGGTCATCACAATTTTCCAAGAAATTTATCTTCTCCAAATAATTTGTAACTAGTCATTTTTAATCCTTTAAAAATTAATTTCACACTAGATAAAGTAGTCACTTCATTATTTTCCTATAGTTAGGAATTTGAAATCACCTAAAATTTGGAACCTTAAATCCTTTCTTATTTGAACTCGGTAGAAACTCCTTATATTTAGAAATTTATAATTGATTATTACATTGTATAAATTATTTCCTTGTTTGAAGTACTTACATAAGTATAATTAACATCTGTCACGTTAATTTTATGACTCTTTAGGAGATTGAAATTAGCTTAAATTAGTTCTAGTAGCTCAAAACGTGGAATTGCAGCAAATTGAATTCTCTTGTAAATGTAATAATGAATACTAAACCGATTAAAAATTAAAAAACCACTTCACTATTTTCTTTTTTATTTCCCTCGTTTTCCCCCTCCTTTTTATAACTTCTCTTTATTCCTGCCCTAGTTTCCCTCCATATTTCCACCTTCCCTCGACCCCTCTTCTCCCATTTTGTCGGTAAGAAACTTCCACTTTCACACCTATTGTGATGACCCGATCCGTCGTCTTATGAGTTACCGCCCCGTTTCCCCCATAATATGCTTCTCTATGTTTCAATATCAGTATTTGAGGTGATCGGGAATAATTGGATTGGTTTTAGATGGAAATGAGACACTTAACCTCTTAAATAGAAGCTTGTTTTGAAAACGTCAACCGAAAGTTGACTATTTAGTTAGAGGGCTCGGATGTGAATTCCGGTAATTTAGTTGGCTTCGGGGGATGATTTGTGACATAGGATCGTGATCGGAATTGAATTTGGAGGTCCGGTGTAGAGTTAGGCTTGAATTGGCGAAGTTTGAGTTTTGGCGAATTCCGGTTGATAGGTGAGATTTTGAACCGAGGGTCGGAATGGAATTCCGAGAGTTTTTATAGCTTCGTTAGGTGATTTTGGATATGTATGCAAAATTTCAGGTCATTCGGACGTCGTTTGGTCGGGTTTTTGATCGAATGCGAGTTTCGGAAGTTTTGGTTGAACTTAGGCTTTGATTTGAGGAAATTTGATGGTTTAATTGTTGTTGGATGTGTTTTTATGATTGGAACAAGTTTGTATGATGTTTTAGGAGGTGTTGGCATTTTTGATTGAGGTCCCGGGGGCCTCGGGGTGAGTTCGGATGGTTAAACGGAGAGTTTTGGAGTTTGGCATGATTTTTGGAATTCTGGTTCTGTCATTTCCTCTTTTGCGGAAAAGGGACCGCATAGGTGGTTTTGCAGATGCGGCTGGGGGATCACATAAGCGGCTCCAGTGGGGGCCCGACCTTCCGCAGAAGCGGTTTAGGACCGCAGAAGCGGCCCCTGGCGGCTTAAGTGAGACCGCATAAGCGTTGTTTTGATCGCAAAAGCGGAAGCCGCAGGTGCGGTGCATGGACCGCATAAGCGAAAACGACTGGGCAGAATAATATTAAGTCTTCTTCGCGAATTTTGAAGGAGAAAACATTTTGGACTTCGGACTAAGGCGATTTCTGGGCGATTTTTAAAGAGGGTTTCGAGAGTTTTCATCAGGTATAGATTCTTGGTCTTAGATTATGTTATTATGATGTAAAAACATGGATTAACACTGAAAATCCAAGGGAATTAAGGCTAAAAATGGAGGTTAGGGCTTGAAATTTGAAAGAGTTTAAACTAGTGATTTGAGGGGCCAAATGGACTCCGATTTTTGTGAATTTGGTATGTATGAACTCGTGGCGAGATAAGGATCGTGTTGATGTAAAATTTTCTGGATTTCAAGATGTGGGCCCGGGGCTCGGGTTTTTGCAGATTTCGTGAATTTCGATGTTTGCCGAGTCTTTTCGATTGGGTTATGTCCCCTTAGCCTATTGTAACGTATTCGTTGTGATTTTGAGAAGATTCGACGCGTGAGGAGGTCGATTTGCGAGGCAAGGGCATAACGAGCTAGAGATTTCACCGGTTCGAGGTGAGTAATACTTGTAAATGATATCCTGAGGGTTTGAAACCCCGGATTTGCACATCATAGTGCTGTATTGAGGTGACTTGCACGTCGGATATGAGCGTAGGTTAGAGCACCGTTGGGGATTGTGGCTTGGTCCATCCCGGTTGTTGATTTTTACTGCGTATTTGACTGAAACTACTTGTTATCATCATAATTTGGGTTGATTGCCATATTTGGGCTTCGTGCCAACTATGTAAATCCTTCAGGGATTGATATTACTATTTTAGCATATCTTGCATGTCATTTGGTTTCAGTCCAAGGTTTTAAATACTATTTTGCAAACTCATCCATACTTCTAAGTTTTAAAACCTCAAATGATATTTTAAATGATATTTCGGGCTGAGAACTACTGTTTTACAAATGCCCAAGGGGCTTATGTTGATTGCTGGACTGAGCATGGATCGGGCTGCGTGCCACAGCAGTGGCTTGAAATAGTGGTAATAATGACACTGTGTGATGTGACTTGAAACAATGGTAAAAATGACACTGTGTGATGTGACTTGAAATAGTGGTAACAATGGCACTGTGGGATATGAATTGGCCAGGTAACAATGACTGACTAGGATTTGATGGATGCCACGAGATGTCTTGTTATTGTGCTTGGGCTGTAGGAGCCCCTCCGGAGTCTGTACACACCCCAGTGAGCGCTATCGATGATAAATAAATGGAGCGGGTTGCACGCCGCAACGGGTACTAGAGTGTACCGTCATATGCATTGCATTGCACTCATGCATTTGTTCTTATTTTGTAATGTTGACATGACATTCAACACTCATATCATTGGCATACATGCTACTTCTTGCACTGTTTACCAGATACCCTGGTGTTATTTGTTAATAGAGTGCTGTGCCCGAGAGGCTGATGTTGTACTTTGTGAGTTGGGAGTGAGCCCGCGGGGCTGATACTGTTCTGAGAGGTTGGGAGTAAGCCCGAGGGGCAGATTTCTAATTATTTCCTACTTGTTGAAATTATTTTCGCAACTATTGAAAAGGAATATTTTCAAAAGAGGTTTTTAACTGAGCCCAGATGTTTTCCAAAGGATTTTCACGGTTCTACCGTTCTTCTCAAAAAGGGTTGTACTATTCTATATAGCATGATTGAGTGCCTTACGTGATTTCTTACTTTCAGCTATTATTTACTTTTATTAATCACTGAGTTGGAGTACTCACTTTACTCCCTGCACCTCGCATGCAGTTGCAGGTATTGTTCCCCCCGGTAGCGGGTTATTAGCGGATTGAAGGCATTATTATTGAAGCTGAGCAAGGTGACCGCCAGCGTTCGCGGCACCGGACTTCATCTTTTGAACTCCAGATTTTATTTTGTAGATATTATGAGTCATATAAAGGTGTTCAGTCTTCTTTAGATGCTCGTGACTTGTGACACCCCGGTTAGGGTTGTGTTGGGTTGGATTCCCACATATTTTATATATATTTCCGCTATTTGGTATTATTAAACCATGTTGCACTATAATTGCGTTAAATAATTATTTTTTTTGGATGAACTAGGTTGACTGGCTGACCTTTTCTCCACGAGAGGCGCCATCACGACTAGGTTTGAGATTTGGGTCGTGACAAGTTGGTATCAGAGCCTAGGTTACTAGGTCTCACGAGTTATGAGCAGGTTTAGTAGAGTCTCGCGGATCGGTACAGAGACGTCTGTATTATCCTCGAGAGGCTGCAGAACCTTTAGGAAAGCTTCGCATTCTTGAATTCTTATCGTGCTTCCTTGATTCATCTTGAAAAGAAACTTTTGAAATTCCTTCCACGCGTTCGTATGCGCGCATGAGCGCTCAATATTAGATGTGCCTTGATGGCTTGTAATTCCCCGATCAAGGGGCGAGATGTAATCTCCGTGAGTTTGATGTTGGGCCAGTTTGGAGGACTTGAGGCCAGATCGTTGCCTATGACTTAGTAGTGACGAAGAAGTCTGTTGGATAATAGATGAAATGTTAGTTCGATTCCTATTGTGATTCGATGTGTGGCACGAGTTATGGGTGCGTGAAGAATATTTTTCGTATTCCTAGTTGGGAAGTGTAGTACATTATGTGTGGCGGTATGAGTTTAGACTCAGGAAGACTTAATGGCTGTGTTATGTGTATGGCAGTGGAAGGCATACAAAAATATTAACTAAAGGTAAAGCTAGTGGGTAATTGGCTTATGAGGGGAAATTTATTTGTCATACTAGTTAGATAAGTCTGGGAGCTGAGATCGCTTCTGTAAATGTATTATGACGAAATCTTTGAGTCGAGGAGACCACCTTGAAGGTCAAAAATATTAAGGAAAGGAAATGTTCTTACTTGGTTGAATAGCCCAAATAATGGAGGTTGAAAGGTATTTTCTATGTGTTATGATTCAAATAGGTAAAACGCATGTCCATGTATCAATTTTGATAGTATAATACATGTAGTATTGAGATTTATGTAATAGATATGCATTGTGATGCTTTGTCAAGTTGTGGATGTGTTGTTAGGATGGTTGTGGTGATTCTCTGGCAGGTGGATAGGCCCAATTACAAAGGAGACTCTGCCGAAATTTTTGAAAAATTTGGGAATTAGTTAAAAAAAAATTTGGTCACCTAGAGAGTGGGCTTGACTGTTATGTGAGTGAATGCAAGAATTGCAGAAGAATTAAAATTCCAGATGTTTTGTGTTTCCACAAGCTTATGAAGGAGCAAGTTCAATCTTACTATGGTATTAAGGCAACAATGGAGTATATGCATTATGATGAGTGTGTTTTGATCTATGGCTTTGAGCCAAGTTGGGGAGTTTGATATTGATTAAGTTTATTGTACGGTTATATGATATGTCGATTCCAATTTGAGGCATGCTGGCGAATCAGTTCTGGTTGTGGAAATTAGGCCAAGAATGGCATGAGTGGAGGAAATTTTGACAAGATTTCATGAGTTCGGGTGAGCAGGAAAAAATTTTTGATGGTTAAGATAAATTGGTATTGTCTTCAGCGTCACCTGAGAGCGGTGTTGCGTCCTGGTTAATGATTCTTGATCGCTTTACGGCGTTAGTGCAACCGGTGGTTTGGAGGTACGCTCCAGACATTATCTTGGTAGGTTGTGGGAGTGTGTCCCACGGGAATATTATATAAGTGTGGCATATGATCACTTGATTGATTAATGATGTAAACCAAGTATGAAGGTTGTGATAGTGTCGTTAAATTGAAGATTCATGCCGGAAGGGTACTTGGCCGATTGAGTTGCGAACTGGGGAGGATTATTCCGATTCTGACGGTTGTTATTATGTGTTATGAGAAAAGGGGAGTTACTATTGACCTATGAAAGGTTATCAAACTAGTTCAGTGTGATCAGAATCAACTGGAAGTCGATGAATGGGTTTAATGTGAACTCTATATTAGGCCAGATGTGTGCATTTTGTGATGCGGTCCTCATGGAGGAGTAGTCAGATTGATGTTTTGTTGTCAGATGTTTTAGGTAGTGATACACTATGCCGTGTGATTTGTGAAACGGCTCGAGAAATTGCTTATGTGTTGAGAATCCGCATAGGAATAATGTTACTTGAGCAACTTGGCTCTTGAAATTCGGAGTGTATATCGCACCTCAGTTGTGCTTGAGTTTTGTAGCTTATAGCGCTAAATATCCCCCAGAGATGTTATTATGCACTTAGCATGCTTATGACCGATATTCGGTATTTTGTTGTAATGAGCAAATTTGGCTCGATGTGCATCTCCTTATGTGAGACTTATGTGTGGATCGGGTGGCATGCCGCCATGGGTATGTTATCTAGATCGGGTTGCACGCCGCAACAGTGTGATATCGGGTATAGTTTTCTATATGCAATCTTTGTATGCCTTGCTCCCTGTTTTCCAAGGAAAGTCTATATTAATGAGTGGGTGTCACGACCCCAATCCCGGTCATGATGGCGCCCAACACAATTGCTAGGCAAGCCCGACCAATTAACACTCACAACTCAATCACACCACCCATTTCCAATTAATAGCATTAAATTACCGTTAACAAGTCTATTAACCAATAATTTAGATAGAGACAGTATGAATCACTGACTTAGCCAACATCTCCCAAAGACCTGGGGTAATGAGTCTAGAGCCTCTAAGATAACAAAATAATACATCCTCAGTAATACTGATGTTCTAAAATACAGAAATAATAAAGGGATAGGGGAGGAGTCGGGTCCTGCGAACGCCAGGCAGCTACCTGGACAATCCTGAGAAGCTCTGAAGCAGCAAATAGCTCAACTATACTCCTGGGACACCTGAATCTGCACACGTGGTGCAGGGAGTAAAGTAAGTACTTCCAACTCAGTGGTAATAAGAGTAAATAATAACTGAGCGGTAAGAAATCACGTAAGAACACTCCATCATGCTATATAGGACAGTACAACCTTTTGAACAAAACAATATAACCATGAAAATCCTTTAGAAATATCTAGCTCAGTTAAAAACCTTCTTTAAAAAAATTTATCCTTTTTCCAACAGTAAGCACATGAATGCGATATCAGGTAGTGCAAGTCCGCACACAAGTCAGCCCCTCGGGCACAACACTCTATTTACAAATAACACCAGGGTATCTGGTACACAGTGCAAGAAATAGCATGGATGCCAATGATATAAGAGTGCTAAATGTCATGCCACGTAGTAGAGACAGGAATCAATGCGTGATTGCAATGCAATGCACATGACCGTTGCGGCGTACAACCCGATCCATTTGGGTACCCGCGCTCACTGTGGGGGTTCAGACTTCGGAGGGGCTCCTATAGCCCAAGCGCAATATCAATATCACACCGCTGCGGCGCACAGCCCGATCCATGCACAGTCCAAAAATGCACATAAGCCCCTTGGGCAATAGTAAAATAGCAGTTCTCAGCTCGAAACGTCAGTAAAATATCATTTAAATTTTTAAATCTTAGAAAGATAGCTGAGTTTGCAAAACAATATTTAGAACCTTAGACAGAGATCAAATAATATGCAACGTAATGCAAAAAAAAAAAACAGTGATATCAATCCCTGAAGGATTCAAATAATCGGCACGAAGCCCACAACGTGGCAATCAGCCCAAATCATGATAGCATCAAGTAGTTTTCAGTCAATCACGCAGTAAAATCAACAACCGGGACGGACCAAGTTACAATCCCCAACGGTGCTCTACCCCATGCTCATACCTGGCGTGCAAGTCACCACA
>MU754725.1:15046-31911 GCA_026770625.1 Nicotiana glauca | reverse complement strand
CACCTCGTATAACATAAATAGTACTTCGCAAACTCCCTTGAGATAGGGTATTGCTCATATTATTCAGCGGGCACAAACTATAATCTCATGCTACCCGATTACTATGTTGAAGTTGTTTACCTAAAGCGTTCTAGTCCTATGCGTGCAATACACGTCCCATGCTGATGGTTCATGAGCCTTAGGACCTCTATTTGGGTGGTTCTAGACTAACTTATGTTGCTCAAAAAAATGATAAAACTAATCACCCATTCAAAACAAATAGGACCGCACATAATAGTAAAGAGAGGCTCATGTTAGCCTCCATAGATAAACAAGGAAGCACGTAGACTGATTTCTAGTATTAGGCAATAGAACATCTCATAATTAAGAGTCAGAGCCCATTAGTCCTATAGGCATGATCTCTATGTGATTCCAGTATCAAACAGGTAATGCTGCATTTCTAAGCTAACATATATGCCGATTAGATTGTTATGAGTTCTATATACATGCTTTTTAAGTGATTCTGACTTCTAGTATTATATATAAGCAGCGTTCAGGAAAATTTAAACATTACAAATTCTATAGGTATAATTTCTAAGTGAGTCTGGATTTCAATAATACATGGGCAGTGAAGTAATTTCTGGACTAACGCATTGGAAAAATGAATGTTGCAAGTCCAATAAACATGATATCTAATTGTCTTGCATAAAAAGTTAGTAAAAAAACATAGTTCTGAATTACTATTGTTCATTTAATAGGCATGCATCTTAAACATGTGACAGTGTAATAGAAAATGACTGGAACAGTCGATTAGAGTATTAGAACCCTATAGCCATAATATCTCATTGAGCAGTACACTAAAAGTACGTGAAGAAATTGATAGATTGATTATTTGAAGTTATATAGGCATAATATCTAGCTAAGTAAAAATACTCCATTACTGCACCTTATAGACAAGTTAACTAAAAGTGTACAATAGTCGAAACAGGTACAACAAATACTTGAAATAACATGTTTTTACAAGTTAAGTGATGTGTGTGCGCGTGACTCCGATAGGTATGATGTCTATCAAAGTAAAACTATAACAAATAGAGCACACATAACCTATAAACATGTTCTCTACCCTTTCATGCAAGTACTAGAATACCCTTTTTACCCCAGTTTCACTAATCCCTAATTGTTTATTTGTTTACAAATTATTACAAGCCCAAGAAGAAATTAAAATAAACCCTAGTATTACAGTATTTAAATAACTACAGGGCTCAGAAATAGAGTAGGCCCAAGAGGAGATAGCCCAGGACTGTCTGGGACTTAAACAAACTCATTCTTCACACCACCAGCCAATCTAGACCCAAACTCGACTGGAGATTAGAGTATGCCAAATACAAACTTCAAACTCATATATAGAACCATACCAAGCAGAAGTGGAGAATTCACCCAGTAGTGGCAGATGATCAACTTAACCAAACAACTACTTACTGAAATAGTTAAGAAAAACTCTAAGTCCATACACTCAGTTCTTAAGGCTATAGCTATCAGCAGTTATAAGCCAAAGGAAAATAGATAAGACAATATTTAATTGGAAGGTGCATGAGACATATATGAGGTATTTTCATGTTCGTGTTTTGAAAAATAATGTTTGAAGTGACAGTATCGAGCAGCATGAGCTAGCAGGCCACTCAATATAGAGTTTCAAAATAAAACATGATTTAGAACTAACCTAAAGAACTTCAACTGACAATCTAGCATAATCATAGGCATGAAGCAAGTAGAGCACACATTTTACATTAAGGTTTTAACATGAAAGTCTAATGACAAAATGGTTACAAATAGTGTAACAACATACTAGTGGCACAGTTTGGCAGACATATCACTTAATTGAATCATGAGGCTTAACATATTTAGCATAGATCATAGCACAAAGACCCTAAAAGCATACATCAATTCTAGGAAAACACGATAAGAAGGCAATAGGATTCCTGTTAGTTGACTATACATAAGAGAAGAAACTAAACGTTAAAATCTACCCCAGAAGTATTAGGCATTGCTAGAGGATATAGGGTTAACAAGTCGAGGAGTGAAATCACCAAAATAGCATAAAAATATGTTTAGATGGACATTAAGACAATATTGTAACATGGGATATATATAGTTATGGTCAGTTATGTGACGACCCGACCCGTTGTCTCATGAGTTACCACTCCGTTTCCCCCATTTTATGCTTCTTCATGTTTCATTATCAGTATTCGGTGTGTTATAGTTGATTCAGATTGGTTTTGGTAGAAATGAGGCACTTAGTCTTTTTAAGGAAGGCTTGGTTTGATAACGTCAATCGAAGTTTTACTTATGAGTTATAGGGATCGGATGTGATTTTTGGTGATTCGGTTAGCTTCGGGGGATGATTTGTGACTTAGGAGCGTGATCGAAAGTGATTTTGGAGGCTAGGTGTAGGATTAGGCTTGAATTGGCAAAGTTAGTATTTTGGCGAATTCTGATTGATGGGTGAGATTTTGATCCGAGGGTCGGAATAGAATTTCAAGAGTTGTAGTATCTTCGTTGGTGATTTTGGATGTGTGTGCAAAATTTCAGGTCATTCGAAGGTGTTTTGGTCGGGTTTTTTATCAAATGTGTATTTCGGAAGTTTTGAAGAAACTTAGGCTTGAATCCGATGTTATTTAATGGTTTTAGCATTGTTTGATATGTTTTGAAGATTGGAACAAGTTTTAATAATGTTTTAGGATGTGTTGGCGCTTTTATTTGAGGACCCGGGGCCCTCGGGGTGATTTCGGGTGGTCAATCGGACCATTTTTGGACTTTAAAAGTAGCAGATTTTCAGCTGCTGGTGTTGCAGAGATTTGCCCTTCACGTTCGTGTGGTTGATGTCGCAAACGCGTAGAGGAAATGTGAGGTCTTGGAAATTTGGTCTTCGCGTTCGCGTAGTTCTGAAAGGCGAAGCATCGCGATCGCGATGGTGTTCCCGCGATCGCGTAGAAGGAAGTTAAGGCCTGGTGAAATTTATTCACCGCATTCGCGTCAAAGGGCTTGCGTTCGCATAGTTAGCACTTTTGATGGTTTGCGTTCGCGTGCTGGGAGCCGCGTGCGCGAAGAGTTATATTTTGGTCAACATTTTCTGGTCATCGCGAATGCGGGGGTGTTGACCGCGTTCGCGTATGGTAAATTGCACCTGGGCACAGGGGTTTTTATATTATTTCATCGGCGAAGCTTGGTCCATTTTTCTCCATTGTTGAGCATCTTAAGAGATTTTTGGCAGAAATTGAAGAGGGTTTCGACGGGAATTGATTGGAGGTGAGTCTCATGACCTAGAAACGTCATTTTATTGAAGAATCAACCTTTAATTCTTGGAAATTTGGGTAAAAATTGGAAGAACTAGGGCTTTGTTTTTGAAATGTAATTTGGGATTTGAAAGGGCATTTGAACTCCGATTTTGGTAAATTTGATATGCATGAACTCGTGGCAAGACGAGGAATCCGGTGATATGCATTTTGTAATTTTTCGAGAGGTGGGCCCGACGCTCAGGTTTTGCCAACTTCGTGATTTTCGATGTTTTTTGAGTCTTTTCGATTGGGTTATGTTCCTTTACCCTATTGTAACGTATTCCTTGTGGTTTTGATCAGATTCGACGCACGAGGAGGTCGATTCAAGAGGAAAAGGCATAGCGAGCTAGATTTGTGGCCTGCTTGAGGTGAGTAATAGATGTAGATGATGACATGAGGGTTTGAAACCCCGAAATGTCGTATCGTGATGCTATATTGAGGCGAGACACGTACTCTATGACGTTTGCGGGATCATTGTGATTGGGGATTGTGAGTTAGTCCATCCCGAGTGATGTTCATATTGTGTTCTTGACTAGAAATTGTTTCGTAATCATCCTACTTGGATTTTATGGATATATATTTGGGCTTTGTGCCGATCATTTGAATCCTTCAGGGATTATTATCACTATTTCCACATTACTTGGCATGTTAAATGATTTCAGTCCAGAGTTTAAACACAGTTTTTGAAATGTTCAGCCATATTTCTAAGATTTGAAACTTAAGCTACATTTTCTGACGTTTTGAGCTGAGAGCTATTACTTTAATATTGCCCGAGTGGCTTACGTGCATGTTCTGGACTGAATATGGATCGGGCTGCACGCCGTAACGATGCTATGTTGATATTGCACTTGGGTTGTAGGAGCCTATCCGGAGTCTGAACCCCCACAGTGAGCGCGGGTACCCAAATGGATCGGGTTGCGCGCCGTAGCGGTCATATGCATTGCATTGCATTCATGCATTGACATTTATTTGTTTTATCTGTCACTGATTTGCTGCTATTTCACCGTTAAATGTGGTGGATTGCCTGTTATAGCTTTACATTGTAATATTCGTGATTTCTTATCTTTAGCCATTATCTATATTTATTAATCACTGAGTTGGAGTACTCACTTTACTCCCTGCACCATGTGTGCAGATACAGGTATCCTGGAGGCTCAGTAGAGTTATTGGCTTCTTACAGATATATCCCAGAGTTGTCGAGGTAGCTGCCTGGCGTCCGCAGGACCCGACTTCTCCCCTTATCCCTTTGTTTTTGCATCCTAAACTCTTTTATGTGTAGATTTGATACTCAGTTGTATTTAGAGGCTCTAGACTCGTGACCCTAGATCTGTTGGGAGTGTTTTGATAGTTGTTATGGTTTTTCCGTATTATTTTTATTTATTATTGGGTTGGAAATCTTTTTAACTGCTAAATTAACTCTATTAATTGGTAATGGATTTTCGTACTTGGGTTGAGAATGTTCAAATGGTCGAGCTTGCCTAGAAATTGTGTTTGGCGCCATCACGACCGGGATTGGGGTCGTGACAAGTTGGTATCAGAGCCTAGGTTACTAGGTCTCACGAGTCATGAGTAGGTTTAGTAGAGTATCGCGGATCGATACAGAGACGTCTGTATTTATCCTCGAGAGGCTGCAGAACCTTTAGGAAAACTTCCCAGTCTTAGAATTCTTATTGTGCGTACTCGGTTCAGCTTGGAATATAACTCTTGAAATTCCTTCCTCACGTCTGTATGCGCACATGTGCGCTCAGTATTGTATGTGCTTTGATAGCTTGTGATTCCCCGATCGAGGGGCGAGATATGATCTTTGTGAGTATATTGGGCCAGTCTGGAGGACTTGAGGCCGGATCTTTGCCTATGTCTTAAGCACTGAGGTGCTGATTGTGTGTGCAAGTGTTTTGAACGTATATTTTCGGTATTGTCCCTATTTGACGAAATGGCGGTTGGACATCCATGTGATGAGTATGCTAGTACTGCGAGATGTATCTATATGACTTGCTGGTGACAAAGAAGTCTGTTGGGTAATAGATGAACTGACAGTGTTCGATTCCTAGTGTGATTTGTTGTGTAGCCCGAATTATGGGCGCGTGAAGGATATTTTCGTATCTCCTATTTGGGAAGTGAAGTGCATTGCATGCAGCGGTATGAGTTCAGAATCAGGAAGACTAAATGACTCTGTAACGTATATAATGGTGGAAAGGTGTGTTGAAGTACTAAATTGAGGAAAAGCATGTGGGTTATCTGCTGCGGAGTGTTCTCAAGTGGTACGATTCTTATGTATATTATTAGAAGATCTCATGTGTAATTGAAGAGTACGTGTTGAAAATTGATAAATTCGGATCGCTCTCGAGAGTGGACTCAACTGATGTGGGGATGAATGCGAGGTTTGCCGAGGATTTCAGTACTAGATGATTTGTGTTTTCACAAACTAGTAGATGATTTGAGTTTAATCTCACTATGATATTGTTGCATCATTAGAGTAAAAGTATTATGGGTTATTGAGTGTGTCCTGATATATGGCTTCAAGCCAAGTTGGGAAGGTTGTTGTTGATTAGCTGATCGCACGGTTATGTGCTATGTTGGTTCCGTTTTGAGCTATGCTGGCGGATCAACTCTGGTTGCAGAAATTGAGCCGAGGATGGCACGAGTGAAGCAAAACTTTGACAAAGGTTATATGGTACTTCATAGATGTGCCGAAATACTAGGATGTCTTGAGCTGTTGTTGATAAATAATGCTTAGCGTAAAGAGAAGGAAGTTGTTTGGTTGTATCGGAATGAGATCACGTCCTGCGGTGTCAAAGTGCTAATGATGCACGGGTGGTTATGTCCGTTTGATCAGGTAAATTGTAGTACGAATATGAAGTAATGACTCTCGAGAATGGTTTTATTGTGTTCAAGATTCTACATGTAACAATCAGGTGTCTCAAGATTGTGTATGTGGTCAGAGACTGTGTATTCATCCCGAGTGATGTTCATACTGTGTTCTTGACTATAAATTGTTTGGTAATCATCCTATTAGGATTTTATGGATATATATTTGGGCTTTATGCCGATCATTTGAATCCTTCAAGGATTATTATCATTGTTTCCATATTACTTGGCATGTTAAATGATTTCAGTCCTGAGTTTAAACACTGTTTTTGAAATGTTCAGCCATATTTCTAAGATTTGAAACTAAAGCTACATTTTCTGACGTTTTGAGCTGAGAGCTATTACTTTAATATTGCCCGAGTGGCTTACGTGCATGTTCTGGACTAAGTATGGATCGGGTTGCATGCCGCAATGATGCTATGTTGATATTGCGCTTGGGCTGTAGGAGCCCCTCCGGAGTCTGAACCCCCACAGTGAGTGCGGGTACCCAAATGGATCGGGCTGCGCGCCGCATCGGTTATATGCATTGCATTGCATTCATGCATTGATATTTATTTGTTTTACCTGTCACTGATTTGCTGCTATTTCACTGTTAAATGTGTTGGATTGACTGTTATTGCTTTACATTTTAATATTTTGTGATTTCTTATCTTTAGCCATTATCTATGTTTATTACTCACTGAGTTGGAGTACTCACTTTACTCCCTGCACCATGTGTGCAGATACAGGTATCCCGGAGGCTCAGTAGAGTTATTGGTTGCTTACAGATTTATCCCAGAGTTGTCGAGGTAGCTGTCTGGCGTCCGCAGGACCCGACTTCTCCCCTTATCCCTTTGTTTCCGCTTCCTAGACTCTTTTATGTGTAGATTTGATACTCAGTTGTATTTAGAGGCTCTAGACTCGTGACCCCAGATCTGGTGGGAGTGTTTTGATAGTTGTTATGGTTTATCCGTATTTTTTCTATTTATTATCGGGTTGGAAATCTTGTTAACTGTTAAATTAACTCTATTAATTGGTAATGGGTTTTCGTAATTGGGTTGAGAATGTTCAAATGGTCGGGCTTGCCTAGCAATTGTGTTGGGCGCCATCACGACCGAGATTGGGGTTGTGACAAGTTAAAAATTGATTAAAGACAAAAAAACTCAGCATAAAGGAATGAATTCAAGAAAAAAAATGATCCCCTGAGAGTTTTAGTGTAAAAACCCAAGGTAAGGCATGAGGAGGGTCTTATAACAAACAATAGGTGATCAGAATAGTCAGAATTATTAAAATTGCATACATATAATAGGCATCATCGAAGCTCAAACAGGTTCGGATGCTAGAAAAATACAAAGGCACATAATTGATTCAGAAGGAAAAAAGAATACCAACAGAGACGAACAATAACACATTGATTCACAAATACCCAATTGACATGAACACAAGCACAAATGAAATTATGGGAGTCTCAGTACTCACTAGTTTGCAGAACTAAAGAAAAAATAAGGTATAAAACTAAATACCAATAGCACTTTACTCGTCAACAACAAACAATAGCAAAACCCTAAAATTCTATTGCGTCAAAGTTCTCAAGGGTTTCAAGTGAACTCCGGGATGTGCTCACACTAAGAAAGAGCAACAATTAATTTTTCGGTGGCCTTGGCTTTCAACCGGTCAAAGTCTCAAATTTCAGAATAGTATAGAATGAGTGAATAAGATAGAGTGGTAGTCAGTAATTTCAGTGAAAAGATCCTTTTTAGGGGAATTAGGGGAGGGGTTTATATTTTATTGAAATTAAACGAACAAACAAGGAAAATAATCGATTAAACATAAATAAGGAAAAAAAATATCGTATGCAAATCATAATCAGTAAAGGATATGTAGAATCTCAAACCCTAGTCGGTCCAATTTCATGAAAACCAAATCAAAGGTGCAAATTGCTCCTTTTTGAGCATATATCGACATAAAAACGCCTAAAATCCAAAGATTCTAGTCGTTTCAGTCTGATCATAGATGTTTTACCTACCATAGTTAGGCGAGTACCTATGTGATACCATATACGGACGACCAATAACGAGAGAGGGCTAATAAGGTAAGTAGATTGCATGTGGATTTCAATTCTTGGTTGGGATCGGAGAGAATCAGGCAACATATGCTAGGGTTTGGAGAAGAGAGGGGAAAGATTGGAGAGGGTATAGAGGTGGTTGGCTAACATGAGTGGTCTCTAGGATTAGGTTTATGGGGATATAAGGAGAGGGATTATTATGGGTCGTTGATCTCCACGGTCGAAAGGGGAGTGGGACGGGTCGTTTAAATTGGTACTGACTGGGTTTGAGATTAAGGGGTCGTTTGGGTTGGGATGGGAAATTGAGTCAGGGATTTTGGGAGTTCGGCCCCCTAATGTGGTCCAAATTTGGTATAATTTGGGCTACAAACTAAATACACAAATATTTGTTAAAAAAATAATTTAAAATAATATTTAATAGTTAATAAAATATTACTTGTGCAATAAAATAATAAAAAATAATAACTTAATATTATAAAAATATAAAAAATGCTATTTTATCATGAATAACGTAATAAATGTAATTATGCATAGCGTATAGGCTATTATTGCAAAATTATGTAAATAGCCTAAAAATACAAATATAATTATATAAATAAACTAAAAATATTATGAAACATATATGTGGACGTAAGTAATAATTTTGGATGATTAAGTCGTCACAAAACAATTTCAATGGGCAATTAAAAAATATTTAGGCAATTTAAATGCAAGAAAATTAATTATACAGCTATAAAAATCATGAAAAAATTAGAAAATATTTGAATAAATCTTGTACATTAAGTAACGATTCAAATGATATTTTGAAAGTATATATACTTATTTTAAAATATGTAATTAAAATTGGGTATGAACAATTCCCCCAAAGCCTAGATGAGGCATGGGTTAAGTAACAACTCCGAGTTTGACTTTGGAGGATCGGATAAAAAATGAAGTCTTTTTAAAAAAATTGAATGTTTTAAGGAGACACGGTTATTCTTTGCCGACGGTCAACTTTTTCATGGTTGGTTTAAAAGTATTCTTTCATAGATTAAAAAACATGTGAAGGACCTTACTTTTTGCGTACGGACTTGGTCGTCTTCGAGTCGTTTAGGTCGGGCGTAGTTTTTCGTGTTTGGGCCTTGCCTAGTAGGCTCAGTGCCTCCGGAATATGATATCCCGAATTGTCCTATCTTATTATTGGGTAACAGACCCCTGTTTGGGGAGGCCCATAGGCTTAAGGTTTTTGAACCATATATTTACTTTAAGTAACTTAACGATAATATTGCTAGTGCGAATGTGAACTGATGAAATATAGAAGGCAAACTTCTTTATTACTTTGAATGTAAAGTACATAACCGAAGCTACAAAAAGCTTTCTGCCTGTTGATACCCAATTTTTTCTTGTGTATTTTCATATATAAAAAATACTTTTAAATAACATATATATTCATATATAAGTATGCCCAAGTGTTTTAGTATTTTTCTCAAATTTTAAATATTTTTTAAAATCAATTTATTGTCCATTTTAACAGTACAAAACTAATAATTATTCCCAAAATTATTAATTTTGGTGGATAATTTTTTTTATTCCCATATTTATACCAAAATGTAATTAAGGTAATTTTTATATATTTTTACAAATTTATTTGGTATTTTTTTTATAATTGAAATTCTAGGTTATTTCAAGATTTAATAGTATTTTATAATTATAGAATTGGTTCTGATATTATTTAATTAATATTTATGTATCATTAACTAATCCAGCACTTTTAATTTAATTTAAAAATAAATTTTACTATTTTTAAAAAAATAAAAGGGAAAAACTGGCTATTTAATATATAGCCCCAATTCGTTTCAATTGCAGCCCCATTGACATTTCAATTATAGCACAAATTGACCCTCCAATTGACCCAATCTTAACCCACAATTGAACCGGCCCAGTTTCAATTTTAACCCAACCCCTTGACCCGTTTATCCAACCCACCCGGTTTTCTTTTGATCCAGACCGTTGATCCTTTCGATCAACGGCCACAATTGCCCATTTCCTTTTTTAATTCCCCCTACCCTAACCTAATCCCCTCATTTCATTTGGTCAGCTGCCTTTGACTACTCTCCTCTCTCAAAACTCTCTCGAAGGTCCACGGAACCCTAGCCTTTTTCGTCCTCTCTGACCACTCCCTCACCGGAATCCATGGCTTCTCAGGCCATGGATGTCCTGTACTCACCTCCCTTCACTCTTAAACATTGGGTGTTCGAAGTTTCAAGATCTGACCTCGATGGTGTCCGTTCAGATCTTCTCAGATCCATGGTTTTGAGACCTTTCCGGCCTTTCTCCGGCACATCCAAAGCATTTCGAGCCTGATTCTAAGCTCTCCGACTTGGGATCGGACTTTTCCAAGCCTTTTTTATTTCTAGGGTTTCAGAGAAACCGTAGCTATTTGAGGTTTTTCTCTGTTTGTTTTCTATGATCTATGCTATATCTGTGTTCTACTGTAGTTTTAAAATGTTTTCCCCAATCTTTTCTTTCAAAATTTCTGTCTCTTCGATTTAGGATTTCTGAAAAGGTTTCAAAATGTTTCTCCGACTCTTTTTCTTCTTTTCTTTGTGTAACGACCCAAAATCCACTAAGGGTCGTGGTGGCGCCGGACACCTCTGTCAGGCAAGCCAACAAAATTAACAATTAAATCCTCATTTAATACTTTTGAAGATCTAAGGTTTTTCCTTCCATTTTTCATAAATAAAAGATCACTACTTAAATTTAAATTTAAATAATAACAATTAGTACATTCCTCCGAAAACCGTCCCAGAAAATCGGTGTCACAAATACATAAGCAACTATCAATAAGGAAAATAAAATACACCCTCTGTCTGAAATATAGTGGACAGGGAATAAATAATAAAAAATACTGAAGGGAACTATACTAGCTGCGGGTCGTCTCGAACAATGCAGCTCACCTAGTCCCAGAGTCATCCATGCTGTTACGCCCAGTAGGCTGCTAGAGGTATGTATACCTGTGCAACAAAAATGCACAGAAGTGTAGTATGAGTACGTAATCAACGTGTACTCAGTGAGTATCCCGCCTAATCCCGAAGGAGTAGAGACGAGAAGGCCAACTTTGACATTCTCTAATGGTCCCAAGTTTCCTCTATATTATGAACAAATAAATCTCGAGCGAGGGTGAGACAATAGCAACTTTAATAAGTTCAAGACAACAGCACAAACGTGCACAAATCATGCCAAGGGCGACGACCCGCTCTAACAGAAAAGTAAATTGTGCACTGCCGAGGGTCGAGCGGCACGAACCATAGATGCATGTATTCTTACCGAGGCGTTCGGCTCGTTTGATATATAAACACATATCCTGCTCGCGAATCATCTATGTGACGTAGGAACACATAAAATACATGCTCAAGTAGGAAATTAAAAGCTTATCGGGGATAATCAACCAAATAGACAAATTTCTCTTTTTAACATTTCAGGGAAAATTTAATATTAAATCTCCTTTTAAATTCTTTTACCAATTCAAGTTGATTTAAACAATTCAAACTATCAATGTGTTCACAGTAATCCACGTATAACATGCTTTTGGGGTCCTAGACTACCTGTACAATAGCATAATAGTAGCTACGCACGGACTCTCATCACCTCGTTCATACGTAGCCCCCACAAATAGGAGCACATTGTCAATTTAACTCACAATATGGGGTAATTTCCCCCTCATAAGATTAGAAAGAAGACTCACCTCGCTCCGAAGGTCCATAACCGGCATTCCATGCCCTTCCGAAGACTTGGATCGATGCACAATGCTCGAAAACTAGCCAATAATTATGTAAATCCATTAATATTTGCTAAGGTACTCATTATAATCCAATTTATAACAATTCCTAACCCCGATCGAAAAGTTGACAAAAATGCCCTCGGGCCCACGTGCCCGAAATTCAAACTTTTTCGAAGATAAAGTTTATCCATAGCCTCACGAACTCAAAAATATGATTTATTCCCAATTCCATGCCCAAAATCATGGTCAAAATCCAAAACTCTCAATTTCTAGGTTTTTCTTTAAAACCCCAAATTCTCCTTTAGATTTTCATGAATTTTGATGTTAAATCTAAGGTATAATCACGAAATAAAATTGAAATTAGTTTTTATGTCCTAAACAACGATGTTGAAACATCAAATAAGAGCGCGATTACAACCCGAAACACACCCGAGGCACCGGGGACCCCGACCAATCATACCAACCAGTCCCAAAATACATTACAGACTTGCTCGAGGCCTCAAATCACATCAAACAAAGCTAAAATCATGAATCAACCTCAAATCCAAGCTTTATGAACTTTAGAACTTCCAACTTCTACTTTCGATGTTTAAACCTATCAAATCACATCCGATTGACCTCAAATTTTGCACACAAGTCATATTTGACATTACAGACCTAATCCAACTTCTGGATTCGAATTCCGACCCCGATATCAAAAAGTCCACTTCCCGTCAAACTTATCAAAACCTTTAAATTTCTATCTTTAGCCAAATGGCTTCAAAATGACCTACGGAACTCCGAATTCACTTCCGATCGCGCTCCCAACTCTAGAATCACCATACGGAGCTACTCCCAATCTTGGAATCCCAAACGGAAATCCATAGCACTGAAATGCACTTCTAACCAAACTTAAGAAATTTCTTCCAAAATGCTAACTTCCACAATAGGAGCCAAAATGCTCCTGGGTTACCCAAAACCCGAACCGGGCATGCGCCCAAGTCCGAAATCATCATACGAACCTGCTGGAACCTTCAGATCTTGATTCCGATGTTGTTTACTAAAAATTCCAATCTTAGCCATTTTCTCCAACTTAAGGCTTCTAAAATGAGAATTTTCATTTAAAGTTAACTCTAAACTTCCTAAATTTCAATTCTGACCATACATACACGTCAATATACCTGAAATGAAGCTGCTTATGGCCTTAGACCGCTGAAAGATGCGCTAGAGATCAAAACTACCGGTAGGGTCGTTACGTTCTGTCCCACTTAAACATACATTCGTCCTCGAAAGTGCTGAGAACTACACTGAAGTAGTCTGAAATCACTGTTTAACACCTCATGCACCGACCCACGCTACCACAACTCAGTTGAGTATATTAGCTCGATAAATTCTGAAGATATTCCCTTTTATTCAAGCAAATAAGCCTTAGAGCCCAATTCCAATATCCGAAATTCTATGCCAGGCATGTTTTCAACATAAGATCACCAAATCATTCACCACACGTTGTACCCAACATGACTGCATAACCTTGCTGAATTCTTACTTTGCAACACTTAATCCATAGGACCACGATAATATTTTCTGATCAACTTAGCCAAAATTCAATGAATCAAATGCTCCCATTGCACCTCATTCCATACGCAAGTCTTACTCTAACTCTTACAATACCGCCACGATGGATGAGATGTGCCGAAATTCATAATCAACTGCCGAGTCAACCAATCATTAAGTCTATACTTCTGACAAGAAACATCACCACATTCTGGACGAAATAATGATATTTGCTCCTTAATATACTTCATATAATCAGATTACAATGATCCTAAACCCCATAATCTCGTCTCACCCAATACGAACTACTCAGGCAATAAGCCACCTCGGACACAATCAAAAGTCCCATAAGACGCTACCATGTGCTAATAGGCCACCATTCCGAACATAACACAAGCAGGAAATTAAACTCTGGAAGGAATTACCTAACCCGCACACTAATACAGACTTTCCTTAGAAGATAGAAAGCGAAACACACAAAAATAGCATATAGAAACCAGACTCGATATAACACTGTTGCGGCGTGCAACCCGATCCAAATAACATACCCACGGTGGCGTGCCACCCGATCCACACATAAATTTCACATGAGGAGACTATACTTTGAGCTAAATCTGCTCATTACAATAGAAATATCGAGTTCCGATCGCAAGCTTGCTAAGTGCATAATACCATCCCTGAGAAAACACATAGTGCCATAGGCTACAAACTCAAGCACAACTGAGGTGCAATACAAGATCTGAATCTCAAGAGCCATTTTGCTCACATAACATCATCGCCATGTGGAACCTTAACACATAATAATTTTACTAAGACGTCTCACAACTCATACCGCGCAATACATCATTACCTGAAATAGCTGATGACAAAATAACACCCCGACTATTCCTCCTTAAGTAACGCTCGCTGAAACGAACACCACTAGCCTGATATAAAGCCCTGTTCACATATAAATCATCCACTGATCTCAAGCCAAATTTCTGATTGCACTAACTTGGCTAATAAACTTTCAAAGGTCCATAGTAACTCCCTTTGCCTCATCACACGTAAGAACAACCATCATAATCGGAGCAACCTCCTCAGTTCATAACCGAATAAACAAAGTGCCCTTCAAACATAAATTCTCAAATCAATGATATTACCACAATCCTCATACTTGTTTTAATATCTAGTCAATCAAGTGACTACATGCCACACTTATACAATCTTCCCGTGGGTCATGCTCCCACAACCTTTCGAAAAAAAAAAATGGGTTAGCACATCTAAACCACCAAACACACTAATGCTGAAAAGCTATCAAGAATCATAACCAGGATGCAAAGCCTCTTTAACAACACATCGCTCCCAGGGGACACTGAAGACAATACCAATTTAATTTAATCATTCAACACTTTCCTTGCTCATCCGAGCCCATGGCATCCTTGCCAACACCGAACTGCAACATTGACCCTCACTTCACATTTTCATACCTCTCACTGCACCCGACGTGCCATTATACGATAGAACACAATTTTTCATCATAACCCCAAAATCATTAATATTTTAACACTTCATCATATACGAACTTTTCACTTAACTCACTACAGGAGAATCATAGCAACACACAGGTAAATTCCCATAATCGTAGGATATGCCAATCTCTAAGTAGTGGTCCAAGCCACCATAGCCCTTTCGGAATCCGCTTCCACTTAACAAGCCACAATAGAAGAATGCTTCTGAATAACATCAATTACGACAGCCGACAAGCCTCACACGTATCGCCACAAATCATACACATAGCTTGATCACGCGGAATGAACTGATCGCTAGCTCCAAAGTTCCAATTCAACTATGGTTAATCATTCTACCTTCTTCCCATTTATCCTTGCTTGCCTTAGAAATAATGCTAACTCCATTCAACACATAACATACTACATCTACACTTACCCCGAGTGACCTTGAATCACGAGATCAGGCTGTCTCAATTCCCACGAACTATTTCATATCACTCAAATGCTACACCACAACTCAAAAATATCATAGAACATTCTGGGCACCTTCTCATAAGGTGCTACAAAGCTTGATTCTTAACTGTACTCATAGGCTCGAATTTATTAGGCACCACACCTTAACGTCTAAATTCACTGGGACCGTTATTGAGAGCCACCTGCTCTTACTTGGTCCCGAATATAATTCACTCCAAAAATCTTATAACACACGAATACTCTCTCGGCAAAGCACCCGACAAAATCACTTTCTCTGAAACCTGTATCCATACAAGGCATAAATCCTGAACCTTTTTCCAAGTCTAAACATGAGCCAATAAGGCCAACCATCGCATGCCTCCAACAATTCATTACCCGAATTATCACTTATGGTCTTTTCTCATAGCTGAAATAATCCATCAATATGCGAATAACCATAGATCACGCAAGTAATTAATCATACTGCCCAATCATAAGCGGTGGGACTCTCCCACTTAGCTTGAAGCTATCATTTCACCATTCTTGAGTTCGCCCGACCTTTATGCTTTTATTGACTTAACGTCGTGCCACCAATTATCAAAATCTCTTGGGATCTTCCTGTAAATCCCCATCTTTCAGATTCTGAGTTATCATCCACATTCGCACGACCGATCTCTTTGTCGAACAACCAATATAATTCCTTGCTAAATCTTCGCCAACCACGCGACTGCTAATCTGCTCACGGGGAATAACCCACCTTACGAAATCACCTCCCGACATCTACCCACGCCGCTGCACGGGGTAGATTCACTATGACACCAGTAGCCCATCCTAAGTCCGAGCTCACCTTCCAGGTGCACAAGTCCATTTGCCCCTCGCGGACATCAATTAAATGTGCGGCAACATCCTTCCAATTCAGGGTTATGCTGCACCCTCCTCCATTGCAGGAAGCTCCTTTCCGCCATATCCATCTTCGACCACTTAATAGCCCATACTTCAAGTCACACCCGCAGACTTCAATCACCAATCATTAAAATCACTAATTCGATCCAAACTCTCCTTAAGGCGCGTAGTCATCCTACTACCAAGCCCATACACAACACCCGCCACTCTCCCACTTTGGTAGAACTCATCTCTTTAATTGACCATTCGACCTTGCCCCTTATACTTGGCCATCTAGAAGTTTTAAACACCGCCTGACACTTCCCACATGTCCTTCCTCATACTTTGCTACTCAATTGTTTCCTTAAATAAAATCTATCTTCGTGGCACTTGAATCCACTATTGCTGCTAACTTTAAACCTTTCCCAAGGTCATATTTATCGAGCCGTCAATATTAGAAATTCTAATTTGATCTTAAACCACCGAGTTATGCGATCTCTGACATTTGTACCTCCAATATT
>MDKF010814328.1:0-22884 GCA_026770625.1 Nicotiana glauca | reverse complement strand
AAGTGCAGAATACTATATTATTTTATTGGGCCAGTCAGATTCGTTCCACCACCCCAGGAGCATGATCATAGAGCAAAATCAAAACTTGGGGTCCGATTCATAAGTTCAAAGTAGAGGCAGAAAGTAATTCACGTCGTGCTGTGACGTTAAATCAAGCGCTTGTTGGGAGGCAACCCAGCTTTATTGCTTTCTTTTATTTATTATTTTTATTTTTTTAATTGTATTATTTTTGTAGTGTCAATTTTTTTTCTAGGAGCATGGAAAACAAAGGTATTGGAAGGATGCAACAGCAAACCAAATGGTTGGAACTAAGTATGAGGTACCTGCACAAAGGACCAAGCTTTGAAGAAGTCTGAATACCCTATGAGCTGTTAATGCTTCGGCCTTTTGCCTACCAGGGAGTTTCTTTTACCCTCATATTAGTATGGTGTGCATTGGGGATAATGCACAATTTTAAGTGTGGTGTGAGGAGATTGTCTGGGTGACTTTCTATGCTATTTTAGTTGTGTTAGTTTAATTGAATAATTTTTTTTT
Source organism: Nicotiana glauca (assembly GCA_026770625.1). Classification (NCBI taxonomy): domain Eukaryota; kingdom Viridiplantae; phylum Streptophyta; class Magnoliopsida; order Solanales; family Solanaceae; genus Nicotiana; species Nicotiana glauca. The sequence goes on along the minus strand of MDKF010814328.1, from coordinate 22,350 downwards.
AGAAAAAAACAAAAAAAAAGGGATTGGACTTTTCCCGACGATGGATCTATTAGACAATTTTCTTGAGGGAAGTAAGTCTAAAGAAAATAACAAAAAAAAACTTTTGTTTTGTTTTAGGTAGTGTAGTAACTCCCCCTTGGTTTTTCTTTAGGCCATGGTTTTTTTCCAAGGGTTTTATTTGAACCGGGTGTAGTTAGTTTTTTTTAGGAATAGGAGCCATTGTGTTGTGTTTTGAATTGAAGCAATATCTCTTAACTTTGTTATTCCTTGAGAATAGTGAATACTTTGGTTGTGACGCTTAGGCTCAGTTTTTGACTCTTGTAGAAGTACCTTAAGTTGTATTATCTTAACTTTGCTTAACTGCTTTGACTAGAGTGTCTTGATGAACCCAATCCTAAATGAGTTATGTGCCGTGTGTGTGTAAGATTTTGTGTTATTCTGTGCATTGCATTTGATGCCTAGAACTTACCCCGTGTGTTTACAAAGTGAAATAGTAGTTTTGTTCAGTCTTGGGAGTGATATAGGCATTTCTTGTTGAGCCATATATACATATTTTACCCACCTAATTGTTATGTATTGTAGTTAACCCCTTTGAGCCTGTAATCTTGTTTCCTTGGCAACCACATTACAAGCCTTTCCCATTTGTTGGAATTAACCATCTATTTGAACCATTGTAACCTCTCATAAGCACTTGAATTGTTTATGAACATCGTAAAAGTTAAAGTGTGGGGTGGTTGGTTTGGCTTTTGCGTGGAACTAATGAAATAAGGAGAAAGGTGCACTGTTTTGAAAAAATAAAAGCCACTTGAATTGAAAAAAAAAATATAGCTGGATTGTTGTAAAAAAAAATTCCTTGACAAGTGATGGCTCTTGATATAAGTATGCTTAAAGAAGTAAGGGGTAATATAAATTGATGTGAAGGTGGAGTTTGGTTTGACATAAGTATGGGGTTTGAATGTTAAAGTATATGTATTAAAGTGCTTAGGGAGGTGTAGTCACTCTTATATCTAAATATATCCTACCCGTCCCGTAGCCTACATTACAGCCAAATAAAGTCCTAATTGATCCTAGATTGAATGAGCTCGATTAGTGGAGTAGTACACTACGGGCAAACTTATGGTGCATCTTTTGTGGCATATGAATGTTATTTCTGAGAGTGAGTGAATTCTTTCTATCTTGAGTTCCTAAGTGTTCTTTAATTTTATTGTGTGGAACTACTCTCTTTTGTTGTGTGAGGACACTTGATTCATGAAGGAAAGGTAATGTCAGTGACCCCTATGTTAGATTAAGTAGGTGAGTTGTGAATAATGCATAGTACTTGCGAGTCAAATCTTGAGGTAAAGATGTTATGCTTTTGTGCTGAGTCTATTTTAAATACTCTTGGTGTAATGAGTTAGGAGAATTGTTTAAAAAGGTCGTGTCTATAAAAAGTGTTGTTTGATTGCTCGAGGAAGAGCAATGGTTTAAGTGTGGGGTGATGATGATAGGCTATAATTACATATTTTAGTCGATCATTACACTCTAATTTATTGCACTTTAGTTGAGTTTGCGCTTTAATCGCTAGTGTTTTGCACTAACAGTGTATTTTATGCCTTGTAGGAGTGATTCCTAGCTATATAGATGTTATGAAATGAATTCAAGTGATTTGGAGCTTTGACGTTTGAGTAAAAGCCCAAAGAATTAAGCCGGGATCGTATTCGGGGATCAACGGATGATAAAACAACAAAACGAAGACTCGAGTAGGCATATTGTGCACTGTCTAGTAAAATAAAAATAACTTTTTGCTCAGAACTCCATTTGGGTTCCACAATATATGGTTGCAAATCTAACTCAAAGGGCTACAACTTTTATGTTTTACATTTTTCCAAATTCCAAACGGAACAGGGTGAAAAATAGCGGTTATAGTAGGACCGCGACAGAACACTGTTGCAGATTCTGAAGGCCACTCCGGCCGCGATCCTGGCGTAAGTGCGGTAGGACAGCAACAGGAAGCGTAAATTTTAGGGACCAAAGTGCAAAATACGGTATTTTAAGCCCTAAACCCTATATTAAATGAAGAAAGCTGGCCAAAACCAAAAAAAGACACTACTTTAGGGTTAGACAACACCCTTGGAGGCAAGAACACGCGAGGAGCAAGGCGGGGAATTCTTCTATGAGTTTTTCCTTCCTCTTCCTATTTTTCATTGTTGGTTATGACTTTTAGTATTGTAGTTTTACATACTATTATGAATAGCTAATTTGTTATCTAGGGTTTTGATAGAACCTTTTGTAGGATAAATTCTTGTTATGTTTTTATATAATTGAGCCATAGCTTTTCTCTATTTGTTCAACTACGTTTATATTGTGGTTGGTTGAAGAGCTCTCAATTAGCTGTGCCTATTTAGTATGCATAACTCGGGAGAGAGTGCATATTTAGGTAATTGTTGAACAATACCACTCCCAGAGTATATGAGGGATCAATAACCGAGGGTTTAAAGGTGGGATTAGGGATAACGAAGCCTTGTGTGCGATCTAAAGTGAGTTGTATTAAAAGCCAACTAGCATAGCTCGGGAGAGTGCGTCTAGTAAATTATCGTAATTACTCGGGAGAGATTTACAGTACTGTGATGACCCGACCCGTCGTATCGTGAGTTAACCCCCCCTCGTTTTCCCCATTTCCTATTTCTTTATGCTTCATTATCAGTGTTGGTTGTGAACAAGTTCATTTGGATTGGTTTTAGTAGGAAATGAGACACTTAGTCTCTTTAAGGAAGGTTTGTTTTGGAAAAGTCAATCGGACATTGACTTATGTGTTAGAGGGCTAGAATTTGAATTCCGATGATTCGGTTAGCTTCAGGGGATGATTTGTGACTTAAGAGTGTGACCGGAAGTAATTTTGGAGGTCCGGTGTAGAATTAGGCTTGAATTGGTGATGTTAGTATTTTGGCGAATTTCGATTGATAGGTGAGATTTTGATCCGAGAGTCGGAATGGAATTCTGAGAGTTGTTGTAGCTTCTTTAGGTGATTTGGGATATGTGTACAAAATTTCAGGTCATTCAGACGTGGTTTGGTCGGGTTTTTGATCGAAAGTGTATTTCGGAAGTTTTTAGAAAATTAGGCTTGAATTCGATGAGTTTTAGATAATTTGATGTTATTTGAGGTGTTTTGATGATTGGAACAGGTTTGAATAATGTTATGAATTATGTTGGCATGTTTGGTCGGGGTCCCATTAGGTTCGGATAAGTTTTGGAAGATTTTTGTCGTTTGAGCATAAGCATGTAATGATCCAAAGGTCCATTTTTAGTTCTAGAGATCAAATTTTATTTCAAGATTTCCAGAATTAAAATAATGAATTATAGGAGTGATCTGAAAAGTTTGGCCTAATTTCATCAAGTCGCGATTAGGTTTTTGACACGAAACATGAGTTAATTGTTTAACGAGAAAAATGGGCATTGAACTGAGCAAAGAGCTTCGAATTGAGTTCCGATTGAAGGTCTATGTTCGTACTATTATTTTTGACTCATAGGAACAAGAATCATCGAATTCCGAGTCCGTATGATGGAGTTAGAGCCATTTTAGTGAAAAGAAAAGTGCTGCAATTTCTTTGGCAGTTGCTGTATTTTTTTTAGCAGCGTGAACAGTAACCGCGCGTTTGAACAGTAACCGCACACGTGAACAGTACTTCTGAAAAAATTTGGGCAGTAGTTTATAAAACACTTCATCCGCGATTTTTGGTCATTTTTCCTCCATGGTTGATCATTTTAAGAGCTTCTTAGTGGAGATTAAAGAAAGATTCAAGGGGGAACGACTTGAAGTAAGTTTCTTGGACTTAGAACTCGTTTTATTGTGAATTCCACTAGAGATTCATGAAATATAAGCCTAAAAATCAAGAACTAGGGCTTGAATTTTGAAACCAAACAATTACGATTTGATGGGTCATTTGAACTTGAATTTGGGAGTTCTTGGTTTGTATAGACTCGTGGCGAGACAAGAAATCCAGTGATGGTAATTTTCTGAGCTTTGAGACGTGGGACCGGAGCTCGAGTTTTGTCAAATTTGTGAATTTTGATATTTTTTGATTTCTTTCGATTGGGTATTGTCTCTTTAGCATAATGCGACATATTCGTTGTGATTTTGGGTAGATTTGTCGCATGACGAGGCTAATTTAAGAGGCAAGGGCATAGCGAGCTAGACTTTGACCGTATTAAGGTGAGTAATTGATGTAAATGATGTCTTGAGGGTTTGAAACCTCGGAATTTCACATCGTATCGCTATATTGAGGTGACTTGCACGCCGGATAACGGGCGTGGGGTAGAGCACCGTTGGGAATTGTGACATGACTTGGTCCGTCCCGAGAGATGTTTTTTTCGTGTTTTCTACTTGAACTAAATTGAGAATCATCCTTACTTGGATTTAATTGTTACATTTGGGATTCTTGCCAATTATTTGAATCCTTTAGTGATTGATATCACTGGTTTCGCATACTTTGCATATCATTTGATCTCAGTCCAAGATTTTAAATACTGTTTTGCAAACTCAGCCATCTTCCTAAGTTTTGAAAACTTAAATGATATTTCTAAATGATATTTTTGGGCTGAGAACCACTGTTTTATAAATGCCCAAGGGGCTTATGATGGTTTCTGGACTGAGCATGGATCGGGCTGCGCGCCGCAGCAGTATGACATTAATATTGAGGCCGAGAGCCTAGTTGAGTACATTGATATTGAGGTTGAGAGCCTGGTTGATTATACTGATATTGAAATAAGGCCGAGGGCCTAGATTTGATGCCACGAGATGGCTTGATATTGCGCTTGGGCTGTAGGAGCCCCTCCAGAGTCTGCACACACCCCCAGTGAGCGCCGTCGATGATAAATAAATGGATGGCTCGGGCTGCACACCGCAGTGGGTACCGGAGTGTACCATCATATGCATTGCATTGCACTCATGCATTTGTTCTTTATCTGTTATACCTACCTTAGTATCTGTACTCTGATTTCATTGACTTGTTGCTTTACTATTTGATGTTCTACACTGCCAGTTATAGTTTACCTTGTATTTTCCATATTTTTTATCCTCAGCCTTTATTTATGTTTATTACTCACTAGGTCAGAGTACTCACATTACTCCCTGCACCTTGTGTGCAGATCCAGGTACGCCACAGGCTGAGTAAGGATTTGTTTAGCTGAGCAGCAGTATCCGGGAGTGTCGAGGTAGCTGCATGGCGTTCGCAACCTTGATCTCTCCCATCTATCTTTATCCTTTTATTTTGCATTTTTCATAGACAGACTTGTAATAGGTGGATATTATGTATTAGAGGCTCATGTTCGTGACACCGATTCTATTGGGCTATGTTGTGGTATTCTAATTGAACTTCTGCAGATTTTATTATTATTTATAAACTTGAAAGTAACGCCTTAGTAAATATCCCTATGTTATTTATCTATAATCTGAGTAAGAAATTGGGATAATGTTGTTGAATGGTCGGGTTTGCCTAGCAGTGTGTTGGGTGCCATCACGACCGGGTTTGGGATCGTGACAAGTTGGTATCAGAGCCTAGGTTACTTGGTCTCGCGAGTCATGAGCCAGTTTAGTAGAGTCTCGCGGATCGGTACGGAGATGTCTGTATTTATCCTCGAGAGGCTGCAGAACCTTTAGGAAAACTTCACATTCTTGAATTCTTATGGTCGTCCTTGATTCAACTTGAAATATAACTCTTTGAATTCCTTCCACGCATTCGTACGCGTGAACGTGATCAAATGTGCCTTGTGATTCCCCGATCGAGGGGCGAGATGTAATCCCTGTAAGTTTATGGTGGGCCAGTCTGGAGGACTTGAGGTTGGATCTTTACCTATGGCTGGAGCACTGAGGTGCTGATTGTGTGAACAAGTGTTTTTGAACTTATATGTTCGGTAGTGTCCCTATTAGTGGAAATGATGGTTGTGGCTATGTGATGAGTATGTTATTACTGCGAGGCATATCCATATGATTTGGAAGCGATGAGAAGGGTCTGATGAATGATGGAGGAACTAATAGATGCTTGAAGTCCATCGTGATTCAAGTTATAGCCCGAGTTATGGGCGTGTGAAGAATCTTTTCATGTCTCCTAGTTGGGAGTGAAGTAAATTTCATGTTGCGGTATGAGTATAGACCCAGGAAGATCAAGTGACTGCGTAATGCTTATGGCGGTGGAAGGTATACAGAAATGTTAGTTGGAGGCAAAGTAGGTGGGTCATCTCCTGCGGGGTGTTCTAAAGTTGTGTGATCCTTATGTTATCTATTAGAAGACCTCAATTGCAAGTGAAGAAAATGTGTTGAAATCTAAATTGGATGGCCTAGAGAGTGGGCTTAACTATTGTGTGAGTTAATGCGAGATTTATAGAAGAGTTAAAAATTCTAAATGATTTGTGTTTCCACAAGCTTATGAAGGATCGAGTTTAATGTCACTATGGTATTGAGGCAACAATAGAGTATATGCGTTATGAGTATAGTGTGTTATGATATATGGCTTCGAGCCAAGTTGGGAAGTTTGCTATTGGTTAGTTGATTGTACGATTATGTGCTATGTTGGTTCCGATTTGAGGCATGCTGGCGAATCAGTTCTGGTTGTGGAAATTGGGCCGAGAATGGCACAAGTGAAGGAATATTTTTTTGACAAAGATGTCATGAGCTCGGATGAGCAGGAAAGAAGTTTCGATGTTACAGTAAACTGGTATTGTCTTTAGCGTCACCTAAGATCGGTGTTTCATAAAAAGGGTTTTGCGTCCTGGTTAATGATTCTTGATCGCTTTTTAGCGTTAGTGCGATCGGTGGTTTGGAGGTACGCTCCAGATATGGTTGTGGTAGGTTGTGGGAGTGTGTCCCACGGGAAGATTATATAAGTGTGGCATGTGATCACTTGATTGATTAAAGATGTAAACTAAGTATGAAGTTTGTAATAGTGTCGTTAAATTGGGGATTCATGCATGGAGGGCACTTGACCTATTGGGTTGTGAACTAGGGAGGATTGTTCTTGTGTGTTATGAGAAAAATGAGAGTTATTATGGACCTTTGAAAGGATTTTCAGGCTAGTTCAGCGTAATCAGAATTAGCTTGAAGTCGGTGAATGGATTTAATGTGAATAATGGCTCTATATCGGGCTAGATTTGTGCATTTTAGTAATGCGGTCCTCATGGAGGAATAGGCAGGTTGATGCTTCGTTGTCAGATATTTTGCGTAGTGATGCATTGCGTCGTGTGAGTTGTGAGGCGGCTTGAGAAATTGCTTATGTGTTGAGAATCTGCATCGGAATGACGTTATATGAGCATCTTAGATCTTGAAATTCAGACTGTATATCGCACCTCAATTATGCTTGAGTTTTGTAGCTTATAACGCTATATGTCCCTCAGAGATATTATTATGCACTTAGCATGCTTACGACCGATGATCGGTATTTTGTTGTAATAAGAAAATTTGGCTCGATGCGCATCTCCTTATGTGAGATTTATGTATGGATCGGGTGGCACACCGCCATGGGTATGTTATCTGGATCAAGTTGCACGCCGCAATAGTGTGATGTTGAGTATAGTTTTCTATGTGCTATTTTTGTATACCTTGCTTCATGTTTTCTAGGGAATGCCCGTATTAGTGCGTGAATTAGGTAATTCCTTCTAGAGTTCGTTTTCTTTTTGTACCGCGTTTGAATTGGTAGCCTATTGGCATATTGGGGAATCATATGCGACTTTTAATTATGTCTAGGGTGGCTTATTGCCCAAGCAGTTCCTACTGGGTGAGACGAGATCATTGAATTCGAGCTTAGTGCAATCTGAGCATATGAAGTAAATTAAAGGGCTAGGACCATTATGTGGTTCAGAATGAGGTGATAGTTCTTGCCAGAAGTATATACCTAATGAATTGTTGATTCGGCAGTGTTATCAATTTATATAGATCTCATCCGTCGTGTCGGTGTTGTAAGAATTTGAACAAGACCTATGTATGTCATGCAGAGGATGGGATGCGTAATGATTTTTTTCTTCTAGATAGGATCAATGGAAGTTCTTGACTAGTTGAGTACGTAGACGTTCATGGTTTGGAAGGGAGGTAAAGTCCTTATGTTACCTTAGGATGATATGGTATATGCGATATGTTGTGAAGGAATGAGATTTGCGCGTGTAAGGTTACGGTTCAGTTCTGAATAGAAATTCATAACATTCTTAGGTGGTACGGGCAGCTTTATATAATTAGAGAAATGAGCTTCAGATGATTAGGGTGAATGATCTTCAGATGATTAAGGAAATTGTATTTCTAATCATAGTGATTTGTAGAGGGTATATGTTTCAGAAAAAGTCCAATGTGATTAAGTTGATGGCACTTCAATAGTATTGCAGCACTTTAAGGTTGGATCGACTGCTGATATTCGAGTTGCTTGTATGGCACATGGAAAATTTAAAGTATTTATCATGGGATGATTGGGTATTAAAGGTGTGCATGTATTCGCACGGTAGAAACTGGGGTCAAGTATGATGATTTGTATGCCATATGGAGTTGGAGACTGGGAGTTCTCATGTACAGGCTAGGTTGTGGTTGTGGATCGTGTGTATCGGCACCGTTTAGCGGCTATCGGGATTTGGAGGCTCGAGTGGATCTTTATTTGCTGGTATGTTATATTTTGGATGTGATGTTGGAATTCAGACTAGTTGTCTTAGTGTTGGGTGATTTTGAACTTTTGCACTAGGGGCTACGTCGGAAGTGCCATGGGTTAAGTGATGAAGTGCTTTGGATTATGTTCTAGCAGAGTGGTTTATATTCTAAGACCCAGCGGACAGTTGGGAAGGATTGCTCTTCTTAATTGGGCCATCGTGATAAACGTCAGCGCGGAGGTTTCTACCATTGATTCAGTTTCGGTGTTGAGGGACTTTTCGGATGCATTTCTTGTGGCTAGGAATGTCGCCGGGCGAGGTTGTTGATTTCGGTATTAATTTAGTGCCGGGCACTGAATCGTATGGCTCCGGTAGGAGTTGTAGTAGTGAAAGTCGAGCGGGATGAGCAATTGGGCATTGCTCGGTGAATAACGTACCGGTTATGTTCTATCAGGTTTGCATGGTGTGCGTTATTTGTTTCACCGTGGGTGTAATGATTTTCTTAGGCTCCAAACATCAATTGAGCATGGTTGTCGATTTCAAGTATAGTTACTAGAGGTGTTTCATATGGAGTAGTATTTGGATAGGATCGCGCGTTGCAGCAAAGCTGTGTGGAAACATGACCTTGCGGGTCAAATTTGTGTGTCCTATTTCTATGATGTGAGACAGGTTCTCAGCCTTGTGTTGTGGCAGTACTGGTGAGTTTGAGGTACAGCTCTCTCGGTTGAGTCATTTTCATGATTCGAGTATGTTCGGACTGTTTCTTATTGGTGCATGTATTATGCAAGTTGTGGCTTAGGCCTGTATTGATGTGTCATATCACCAGAGTGGTGTGTTGGGTTTGAAGTGATCGTTGGGGTCATTAATGAATACGAACGGATTTGATTTCAGCATGTTGGTTGGGTAAATATCGAGGTTCGGTTCAAAAATTTGTTATGGTAATTGCCAGAGGAGAAATGGCCTCATGAATGGTTGATCTGAGCAATGATTATGGTTTATTGCATGTTTCAATTGCGGTTGGCAGTATATGAAAGTGTAGGAATGAGATCTTGGATAATAAGAGATTTCTATCGCTATTTGGTTGTTGTGGGCAGTTGCTGTGAATGGAAGTTATCGCTGTATGTGTTTGAGCTATTGGTATATCATATAATTGCACCCGAGGTTGCAGGCATGGTCTATTACAGCTGGTTCAAACTTATTCTAAATATAGGTGTGAAGTTCTGATCTTGTGTATGATTCCAAAAAAGGAAAGGTGTTTCTATGATTTATGGGCTAGACTAGATTGTGTGATTTTAGTTAAAACGTGTTATCGGACCCATGTGAGATAGGGTGATGTGGGATCACCCCCGGGTTTATGCTTGATAAGGTCATTCAGCTTTTGGTTGGCTTCTAGGACAACTCTGGGTACGCTTGAGGAGGAGCGTTTGTTTAAGTTGGGGAGGATGTGACGACCCGACCTGTCGTCTCGTGAGTTACCGCCCCTTTTTCCCCATTTCCTATTTCTTTATGCTTCATTATCAATATTGGGTGTGAACGAGTTGATTTGGATTGGTTTTAGTAGGAAATGAGACACTTAGTCTCTTTAAGTAAGGTTTGCTTTGGAAAAGTCAAATGGATGTTGACTTATGTGTTAGAGGGCTCGGATTTGAATTCTGATGATTCGGTTAGCTTCAGGGGATGATTTGTGACTTAGGAGAGTGATCGGAAGTAACTTTGGAGGTCCGATGTAGAATTAGGCTTGAATTGGCGAAGTTAGTATTTTGGCGAATTCTGTTTGATAGGTGAGATTTTTATCTTAGAGTCGGAATGGAATTCCAAGAGTTGTTATAGCTTTGTTAGGTGATTTGGGATATGTGTACAAAATTTCAGGTCATTCGGACGTGGTTTGGTCGAGTTTTTGATCGAAAGGTTATTTCGGAAGTTTTTAGAAAATTAGGCTTGAATTCGATGAGTTTTGGGTAATTTGATGTTGTTTGAGGTGTTTTGGTGATTGGAACAAGTTTGAATAATGTTATGAATTATGTTTGGCTTGTTTGGTCGGGGTCCCATGAGGCTCGGATAAGTTTTGGAAGATTTTTGCCGTTTGAGCATAAGCATGTAATGATCCAAAGGTCCATTTTTAGTTCTAGAGATCAAAATTTTATTTCGAGATTTCCAGAATCAAAATAATGAATTATAGGAGTGATATGGAAAGTTTGGTCTAATTTCATCAAGTCGCGATTGGGTTTTTTACACGAAACATGAGTTAATTGTTTAACGAGAAAAATGGTTATTGAACTGAGCAAAAGAGCTCCGAAGTGAGTTCCCATTGAAAGTCTATGTTCGTACTACTATTTTTGACTCATAGGAACAAGAATCATCGAATTCAGAGTTTGTATGATGGAGTTAGAGCCATTTTAGTGAAAAGAAAAGTGCTGCAATTTCTTTGGCAGCTGCTGTATTTTTTTTAGCAGCGTGAATAGTAACCGTGCGCGTGAACAGTAGCCGCACGTGTGAACGGTAACCGCACGCATGAACAGTATTTCCGAAAAAATATTGGGCGGTGAGTTTTTAAAACACTTCATCCGCGATTTTGGGTCATTTTTCCTCCATGGTTGATCATTTTGAGAGCTTCTTGGTGGAGATTAAAGAGGGATTCAAGGGGGAATGACTTGAGGTAATTTTCTTGGACTTAGAACTCGTTTTTATTGTGAAATCAACCTAGAGATTCATGAAATATAAGCCTAGAAATCAAGAACTAGGGCTTGAATTTTGAAACCAAACAATTAGGATTGGATGGGTCATTTGAACTCGGATTTAGGAGTTCTTGGTATGTATAGACTCGTGGCGAGACAAGAAATCTAGTGATGGTAATTTTCTGAGTTTCTAGACATGGGCCGGGGGCTCGATTTTTGTCAAATTCGTGAATTTTGATATTTTCGATTGATTTAGATTGGGTATTGTCTCTTTAGCATAATGCAACTTATTCGTTGTGATTTTGGGCAGATTCGTCGCACGAGGAGGCTAATTTGAGAGGCAAGAGCATAGCGAGCTAGACTTTGACCATCTTGAGGTGAGTAATTGATGTAAATGATGTCCTGAGGGTTTGAAACCCCGAAATTTCACATCGTAACGCTATATTGAGGTGACTTGCTCGCAGGATAATGGGCGTGGGGTAGAGTACCATTGGGGATTGTGAATTGGTCCGTCCCGAGAGATGTTTTTACCGTATTTTCTACTTGAACTAAATTTAGAATCATCCTTACTTGAATTTAATTGTTACATTTGGGCTTCTTGCCAATTATTTGAATCCTTCAGGGATTGATATCACTGCTTTCGCATACTTTGCATATCATTTGATCTCAGTCCAAGGTTTTAAATACTATTTTGCAAACTCAGCCATCTTCCTAAGATTTGAAAACTTAAAAGATATTTTTGGGCTGAGAACCACTATTTTATAAATGCCCAAGGGGCTTATGATGGTTTCTGGACTGAGCATGGATCGGGCTGCGCGCCGCAGTAGTATGACATTAATATTGAGGCCGAGAGCCTGGTTGAATACATTGATATTGAGGCCGAGAGCCTGGTTGATTATACTGATATTGATATGAGGCCGAGGGCCTAGATTTGATGCCACGAGATGGCTTGATATTGCACTTGGGCTGTAGGAGCCCCTCCAGAGTCTGCACACACCCCTAGTGAGCGCTGTCGACGATAAATAAATGGATGGCTCGGGCTGCACACCGCAGTGGGTACCGGAGTGTACCATCATATGCATTGCATTGCACTCATACATTTGTTCTTTATCTATTATACCTACCTTAGTATCTGACTCTGATTTCATTGACTTGTTGCTTCACTATTTGATGTTCTACACTGCCAGTTATAGTTTACCTTGTATTTTCCATGATTTTTTATCCTTAGCCTTTATTTATGTTTATTACTCACTGGGTCGGAGTACTCACATTACTCCCTGCACCTTGTGTGCAGATCCAGGTACACCACAGGCTGAGTAAGGATTTGTTTAGCTGAGCAGCAGTATCCGGGAGTATCGAGGTAGCTGCATGGCGTTAGCAGCCTTGATCTCTCCCATCTATCTTTATCCTTTTATTTCGCATTTTTCATAGACAGACTTGTAATTGGTGGATATCCTGTATTAGAGGCTCATGTTCATGACACCGGATTCTATTGGGCTATGTTGTGGTATTCTAATTGAACTTTCGCAGATTTTATTATTATTTATAAACTTGAAAGTAACGACTTAGTAAATATCCCTGTGTTATTTATCTATAATCTGAGTAAGAAAGTGGGATAATGTTGTTGAATGGTCAGGATTGCCTAGCAGTGTGTTGGGCACCATCACGACCTGATTTGGGGTCGTGACAGGTAATGAGAGTGCTTATGATCGGTAGAGAATACTTAGGCGAAATTATAGAAGATATAGTGGGAAGGATTCCGACAATTGGGGAAATCATAACTCTAGACCTTCTTAATCTTTTCTCTAACCCTCAGTATTGTTAGTTGTTAATTTACTATTTTAATTTATTAGTTAATTAGTTAAATACAAGAATCTTAATATCTATAAGTTAGGAAGTGTTCAAGCTTGTCTTCTTGGTGATAGTGAACAGTTGTAGCTTAACCTTAGTTCTCTGTGGTATTCGACTCCAGACTTGTAAACCGGATTATATTTACAGCGACCGCTTAGTCCTTTTTATAAGGCATAGTTGGGTGTGATCAATTACCAAAAATGTCTATAGCCAAAAGAGGGTTATTGAGAAGTTTCCATCTTTACCTTGTGGCCTGTATTGGACGAGAAATAGTACAATTGAGGCAATTCTATTGTAAACTAAAAGGTAACCGATTCCAATACTTTTATACTTTGGCATGATTGATTAGGACACCCTGGATCAATTATGATGAGACGGATTATAGAAAACTCAAATGGGCATCCATTAAGAATTTAAAGATTCTTTTAAATAATGAATTTTCTTGTACTTCTTATTATCAAGGCAAGTTAATTATTAGACAATCACCAATAAAGGTTGGGATTGAGTCCCCTGTGTTTTTGGAACGTGTACAAGGGGACATTTGTGGACGTATTCACCTACCTAGTGGGTCGTTTAGATATTTTATGGTCTTAATAGATGCATCTTCTATATGGTCCCATGTGTGCCTATTGTCATATCGACACCTCGCATTTGTAAATTTAATGTCACAAATAATTCGATTACGGGCCCAATTCCCTGATAATCCAATTAAGTCTATTAGACTTGATAATGTTGCTGAGCTTTCATCCCAAGAATTTAATGATTATTGCTTATCAATTGGGATAAAAATAGAACATCCTGTAGCTCATGTTCACACTCAAAATGGCCTTGCAGAGTCTTTAATTAAACATTTGCATTTAATAGCAAAACCGTTACTCATGAAAACGAGGTTGCCCACTTCTATTTGGGGTCAAGCCATTTGCATACAGCAATTCTAGTTCATCTCAAACCAATAAATTATCATAAATATTTCCCGTTGCAATTAGTTTTGGGTCATGAACCTAATATATCCCATTTAAGAATTTTTGGATGCGCAATATATGTGCCTGTAGCACAGCCATATCGCACCAAAATGAGCCCAAAAGAAGGTTAGGAATATATGTTGGGTTTGAATTCCCTTCCATTATTCACTACCTCGAAATATTAAAGGGGGATTTGTTCACTACACGTTTGCAGACTGTCGATTCGATGAGACACTTTTCCCAAAAATAGGGGAAGAAAATGGTACAACCAAACGGGAAATTTTGTGAAAAAATCCATCACTGTCTCACCTTGATCCACGTGCCTCTATATGTGAAAAAGAGGTGCAAAAGATTATTCATTTGTAAAAAATAGCAAATCAAATGCCAGATGTATTTACGAATCTGAAAAGAATAACAAAATCACATATCCCTGCAGAGAATGTTCCAATACGTAATGATGTCCCTGTTGGACAATCTTCTAATGTCATAGCTAATGAGTCAAAAGCACGCCTAAAACGTGGAAAATGTTGACACCCAATTTTTTTCCTATATATTTTCAATATGCAAAATAACTTTAAAATAGTATATGTATGTATATATGTAAGTATATCTAAGTGTTTCATTACTTTTTCTTAATTTTAAAGGATTTTTAAATCTATTTATTCCCCTATTTTATCCATAAAAATCCAATATTTATTTTTAAAAATTATCATTTTAATGATTAACTTATTGAACTTTTATATCTATGCTAAGATATAGCTAAGGTAATTTTTGCTTATTTTTAAAAATTTATTTAGTATTTTTAAAGTTAAATTACATATAATTACAATATTAGCCTCTTTTAAGATTTAACTGCATTTATATTGATAAAATTAAGTTCTGTATTTTTAAGTTGTTAATTATATATTATAAATTATTTTAGTACCTTTAATTTATTTCCAGAAATCAATTTTTTATTCTTTTATAATTTTAAAAGGGGAAATTGGCTATTTAAATAATAGCCCAAAGTCATTTAAATAATAGCCTAAATCCTACCTCAATTTTAACCCAATTCTCGACCTAATTAAACCCAATTAAACCCACTTGACCAGGCCCAAACCCAATTTAATAAACTGACCCACCTACCCCTTCTAATCTAGGTCGTTGATTATTCAGATCAACGACCACTACATCTTGCCCTAATTAATACCGAACTACCCTCAAACCCTTTCATTTGTTACCACCCGCCGCTTTTGAATCCCTCCTCTCCCAAATTCTCTCTACAACACCACCCAAACCCTAGCCGCCGCCACCCTAATCCATGGCCTTCCAGGGTCATCTGAGACCTGTTCCGGCCTTTCATGGCTTCTATGTGTTTGGTTCTGTGGTCTCATGACCAGACTTTAAAGGGATTTGGTCCAATCCTTGCTCAATGACCTTTCTTCGGCCAACCATGGCCATTTAAGTAGGACCTTTGACTCTCCTGGTTAGATCGGTAACTTTCAAAGCCTTTCTCGTTGCTTTTGGGTTTTTCTGAAACCCTAATCTCTAAAGACTTTTTCGATTTCTTTCAGATCTACCTTAGATCTATGCTTGCCACGAACTTTTAAGCATCTTCTCAAAACTTCTTTAGCTTTGCTTTCAAAACGACTCTTCATCTTTTCTGATTAGGGGTTTTCTTTTAAATTATTTCGAAACCTCTTCTCTGATTTTAACTTGTTTATGATTTTTCTATGTTTTGCTCATGTCGTTCTTCTATATGAGATGGTATGCCGGAAACCCTAATTTCTTTTAGGTCTCATTCGAGTTATGAAGCTGTTTGTTAGATAAGTGCTAGTTTGGTTAAGTTCTTGTTTGATTTACTTGTTTATCATCTTTTTAGGTCGACTACCGTGGAAAAAAAAAACCTATGTCTGTGGGTTTGAAACTATTCATTTGAATACCTAACTCAATTTGAAGTTTCTTGTTTTAGAATCTCTTTTTTTCTTTATGTGATTCCTCTTATTCTGGGTTTTTACTATCTTTAAAACTCGACTATGCTTGAAACCCTAACTTTTCAAAAGGTTTTCTCATCTGCTACTGTGAGACCCTTTGCATGCTTCTGATTCTCTATTTTATTCACTCTTGATTCAATGTGACTTGACCTACTAGATTATTATGCTTCGAATGTTTGCTATCCACTGAACTTTATGCTACTATTGTATGCTGTTTCTTTTGGTAATAGGTTTGGCCTCACATGTCTAGTGTTTGTTCACTCTATTTATATGTTGAAGTTCCTTCTTTGATTGATCTTCAATCTTGGGACTTATTTCAAAACTTTTCTTTTATAAACCATGATTTTACTCGCCTACTTAGAATTGATTGATTCCCTTCCCTTTATTGTAATATTTACCTTGTTGAATCTATTTCCAAAATAAGTATATTCATGTACTTAGACTCAATTGTTTACTTAATGTTTTTACTACTTCTTTTGTGGCAGTAATCATGCTCTCTCTAGATTGATTTTCTTCCTTATTTTAAATCTGTTAAACAGTGATTCCTTAATTAAAAGGAATCACTTGTATAATTGATTCTGATTGATCTTTTCCATGTTTGCACTAAGATTTTACTTATTACCTCTTTTCACTCATTTTCAAAAGTCTATAAATACCCTTCACCCCTCTTCTTTCAAAGATACAAACACAAGGAATAAAAACACTTGAGTTCAGAACACACACTCCACTAAAACTCTCTCTCTTTCCTCTGTTGCTACTTGTGTTGCTGCCTTACCTAGTCGGCTGAAATCCAAGGCTCGGCTGTGGGAAGCTTGCTTTCTTTTCTCTCTGCATTTTCATCTTTATTGGTATGTTCTAACTAATTTTCAGCATCAACAACAACATATTTCTTTACTATTTCCTTCACCCTTGTTTGTTTCTTGCTTGTGTTTAATCAAGTTCCATTATTAAGCATGTTGTAATCTGCCCTTTCCTCTTCTGAATTAATGCTTTCTTATGTATGAACTCTGTCAGTCACTTATGAATCCTAAACCCCCTTATCCCCTATGTGTTTGATATCCTATGGTTGGTTTGGGGCATGTCAGCATTAGACATTGTTGTGCATGACCCAAACCTGACCCCCTCTATGATCATAACCTACATATCCCCTCTATGTGTTGTGTTCTCTAGCTGGCTTATGGGTATACCAGCACCATCTATTGCTATGCATGCCTAAACCTGATCCCTGCCTAAGGACATATTCTCCTTGCAATGTATTCCCAAATCCCTGACCCCTTTGTTTGAAAATACTGATTTTATGCTTTACTACTACAATTTTTCATCACCCCTACCCCTCTCTATTCTCCACTCAGTTTTAAATCACTATTCTTGCACTTCCACCATATTCTTAGACTTAGGTTCTTCCCCTCTTGTGTGATCCTTTCCTTGGGACCCATGAGCTCTCTCTGAACTTGGACACATAAGGGTTGGCCCTTCCACACTGCACTTATCTCTATCTGGTTCTGCAAACTTGGGTGTAATCACTGCCTGGAGTCCCTTGAGACCCTTGGGGAACTTTGACACACCCAAGTCTGAGAAAGGCTTTAGAAACAAAGAAAATGGCATTTTGAGGTGGTTTATTCCCAAACTCATAGAGGAAGTCAAGAATCAGGCTTCCTCTGATTGTAACTTCTTATTTTACATTTTTGATGTAATTCAACAATTGGTCTGTAATAATTTGTAATAAACATTTGGGGTTTGCTAGTGGAAAAAGGATGGGTAATTATGCATGTTCGGTTGTTAGAAGGGTAGAAAGCATGAAAGCATGTCTATCGGACATACCTTAAATTCTGCATATTCAATTCTGCATTTAGACACCATGTCTATAAGACTTACAATAAATTCGGCATGTTCAACTTTACATTTAGACACCATGCCTATAAGATCTGTCCTCTAATAAATTCTACATGTTTGACTCTACATTTAGATAACTTGCCTATAGGACTTGTTTAAAATTTTTCATGTTTGTTGCCACACTTAGACACCATGCTTTTTAGGATCTAAATGGCTATAAACAGATATCATGTTCATAATGCTAAAATCAGTATTTTATAGAAATCATGCCTATAGGAATTCTCAAGTAAAGTCCTGCCTATTTCCATTTCACGTTCAACTAGATATCATGTCTATAGTAATTAAAATCAGCAATAATAGATATCATCATCTGTAGAATCTGAAAATAGTTTAGCTTAAAAATCAGGCTAATTCATACTATTCTGAACTAGTTTTAAAACAACCTAATCTCCTCATTGACACGATTAGCAAGCATGCCTATAGGATCTCAAACCGTTTGTTTTTTTAGTTTGTTACTAATATGCCACATTCTGAACCACTAATAGATGCAATGTTTATAAGATATCACCCAAACACTTAGGAAAACCTTAGGTAATAACAACAAATAAAACTGAGCCCGCTTTTGTTAACTAGTAATTACTACAACCAGCAGGCAGGCCTGATTCGGAATTCTTATCTCAGTTACGTAATAAATTGGTCTACTTCAACAACTTAAAACTCCCCTTGCCTTAGTATTTCCAAATTCAAACCTTGATTGTTGTTTGAGTCTTGCTATTTGGATGCTTTTCTTGAAGAGGTATACATGAGCCTTCAGTGTTTATGTGCTTTCCCTTTTTAATGTGCAGTCCTATGTGTTTTGTATATTACCCTAGCTTTTTCACCTTTGAAACCTCAAAGTCAGCCTAATATCCCTCCCCTTTAGGACTTTTAGTCCTAAGTGCCTCCGGGACTGATAGGAATGGGACGGGTAATATCATGCAATAGTGGTTGAGACCAATCCGCGCTTTAGTACCTTAACAGGTTGGGAAGGGTAGATATGGATATGATGACCAGTGCGCTAATACCATGTATAGTTCGTCTTTTGAGGAGTGATTACCGGGTATTACATTGATGTGATCCATATTATAAATAAGCCTAGGACCCCCTCCCCTCTCTTTCTTTTCCTTTAAAGAATTATGACTTCTTTTCAAAATCATCCTTTTAATGATTGCTCTATTTTACTGCCAAACATTTATGTAAAATCCCTTCTTATTTGAGCCTTATTTGTTTACTTGGTAATTGCACAAATTCACAAAGAACTGTCTGGCCGGGAACCATACTAGCGGATCCTGAGGGATGCCTAACACCTTCCCCTTGGGATAATTTCAAGCCCTTACCCTATCTCTGGTTATCAAACAAACTCAGAAGTAAACCTCATAGGTGTCCTAATGCACCTTAAGTCATTAGGTGGCGACTCTGCAAATGCAAAACCCAGTTCCCAAAAGGAACGAGTTGTCCTACCCCAAAAGTGTCATAAACCCGATCTCCCGATGCAAAGAGGGAAAAAGTGGGCACAACAGCATGGCGACTCTATTGGGGAATTAGGCTTTTACCATTTTAGATTGTTCTTGTGAATTTGTACCTTCCTTTTTATATGCAATTACTTGTTTAAATTCCTTTAAGCATTTAATTTCTTTTACAAGGCAAAACTGACTTATGTTCTTCGTTTCTTTTCTTTATTACTGCTTCAAATTATAAACTGTTGTATTTACTGGTTTCTTAACATGCAAATACGTGACAACATGCTTTTTTAATTATTCCATAATCATTCTCAACATTATAATCCACTCGTGCCAAACAAATACCATACCAACGCTTATAATGATTGGTTGCGCTCTTCCGATATTATTACCCCTAAATTCGGAAAGGCATATTTGCAGTAAAACCAGTCGATCAGTGCTGCAGTCGACGATTTCGTGCCTTTCCCCTTGAGTTGTCCACTCAAGGGTACCAGTCTAATATACCATAGAAAACCTTACTCTATTTAAATTATGCATGCATCATGGTCAAATCTAGTTGGGTCAGTTATGTTGTCCACATGATGATCCTTTAAGATAGTCTTGTCCAAAGTCCACTGGGTTTTCCTAAACCCAAACGGACATCACCATGTTCTGTACATTTATTTGGAGAACTAAATGCTTCATGCTAATTGTTGTTATTAAATAGTCGAGTCTGGTGGGGGTAAGGGTCTAACCTTATTTGCCTTGTAGAAATATGAGGCATGAAGTCCATAAGATTCGGCATGGTCACCAAAATCCACCTAAGATTGCTGAGTTGGTGGGAAGATTTTCATTCTAGTGACAAAACCTCAAAAGGGTTGAAGACTGCCAAAATGCTGAAGGGACCGAAGGTGGACATCTAGCCAGGGCCTACCTACTGCTGGGACTTCGCGAGTTTGGAAAGTTGTTTGATGGAGCCAAGGGTGCCGAATCTGGGGAAGGTCCTTCTGGGACCAAATAGATAGGAGTTTATCTTTTCGCTTTATAAAATGTAACAAGGCCAATGGCCATTAGTGATTTTTCATTTCATGCTTATTTAATGTCAATTTGGGATTCTTCTACTTTTTATCAATAAGATGGGGCATTTAGCATCCTAAGTTCTCCAAATCAATTTGTCACTAGGCCCACCTTAGGCATAAAGAGGTCCCCAAATTAGGGCGCACTTTATATTCCTACACTATGTGTTTAAATACTGCAATATTTTTACTACCCTCACTAACTTGGTTACCTTTTTGTTTTTTTTTTGTTTTGTTATTCCCCTCCCCAAAGGTTAGTTCGTGCACTCTGGCATGATCATCTTAAGCAGAGAGGCACATCTCAAGAATTGGACCATCAGGACCACTAGAGCCCGACGAGCCTCGGGGTGGCAAGGCTAAAACAAGCATCATGCACTGTTTTATTTTTTACTAGATGATTTTCTTTGCATTTTATTTCCCGCAATAAGAGCTTCAAAGTTCAAAATAGTTACGAAATTTATCAAAGCATTTCGACTTTTCTTATAAATCAACACTCATATTATTTTTCTCTCATTACTTTACTTATATAGCATTACTATTACTATATCTTGATAAACCAATGACTGTGCCATGCAATGAGACAACGTAACAAACGGACATTGATTCAGAGGAAGATGACATACCAGAGGAGATCGTCAAAGAAGTTAAGAACTTTGAGAGCAGACCTAAGTCCAACCTGGACGAGACCGAAATTGTTAATTTGAGAGATGAAGAAAATGTTAAGGAAATGCAAATTAGTGTTAACTTATCTCCATTAGAAAAGAAGGAATACACAGAATTTCTAAAGGAATATGAGGGCATATTCGTCTGCTCATATGACAACATGACTATTCTGAGTACGTCTATTGTGGCTCACAAACTGCCAACCGATCCGACATGACTGCCGGTAAAGCAAAAGCTCAGAAAATTCAAGCCGGATATGAGTTTGAAAATCAAAGAAGAAGTCACTAAGCAAGTCAAAGCTAAGGCGTCAAGGTAGTAGAATACCCGACATGGTTAGCCAACATCATGCTAGTGCCAAAGAAGGACAGAAAGGTCAGAGTCTGTGTCGACTACCGGGATCTCAATCGGGCCAGTCCAAAAGACGAATTCCATATGCCAAATATACACATCCTGATTGACAATTGCGCCAAGCATGAACTACAGTCATTCATGGATTGTTTTGCTGGTTACTATCAGATTTGGATGGATGAGGAAGAAGTTGAGAAAACGGCTTTCATTATGCTATGGGGAATGTGTTGTTACAAGATGATGCCATTCGGCCTAAAGAATGCAGGGTCCACCTACATGAGGGCCATGAATACCATTTTTCATGATATGATACACAAGGATATAGAGGTATATGTGGATGACGTTATCATCAAATCCAAGAAAGTCGCTGACCACATAAGAGATCTGAGGAAGTTCTTCAACAAATTACGGAGGTACAACCTAAAACTAAACCCCGCAAAATGTGCATTTAGGGGTCCTGCCGGGAAGTTGCTTGGATTTATTGTTAGCCGCCAAGGAATAGAACTGGATCCATCAAAAGTCAAAGCCATTCAAAAACTACCACCGCCAAAGAACAAGAAGGACGTGATGAGTTTCTTGGGAAGACTCAACTACATCAGTTAGTTCATAGCACAGTCCATAGTTATCTGTGAGCTAATTTTTAAGATGCTGAAGAAGGACGCCGCTACCAAATGGACCGACGACTGTCAAAAGGCCTTCGACAGAGTCAAGGAGTATCTGTCAACACCACCAGTCTTTGTCCCGCTTGAGCCAGGTAGACCCCTATTACTCTACCTTACAGTGTTGGACGGAGCTTTTAGTTGCAATCTGGGGCAACATGATTGTCACGACCCAAATCCCATACCTGGTCGTGATGGCGCCTCTCGTGAAGACAAGGCCAGCCAACAACCCCAAAT
>MU754716.1:0-17977 GCA_026770625.1 Nicotiana glauca | reverse complement strand
AGGGGTGGGGTGGTTTGATCTTGGCCGTTGGATCATTGATGATCAACGGCCTTGATCTTTTCACTTAAGGGGACGACGTCGTTTAGCTCAGCTGTGAGACTGGGTCAGTCTCAAACGAGAATGGGTCGGGCCATGAAGCGTGTTGGGGACCGTAGGATCAAGAGAGATGAACGACTCTGATCAAGGCTCCTGAAACGTCGTCGTTTCAATTAGCGTGGGGCTGAACGGGACCGTTAGATCTGTTTGATCAACGGTCCAGATCTGATGCTCAGAAAAGACGTCGTTCCTCTTATCAATAGACCAGGACTGGGTCGTCCAAATATTTGGGCCTGATTTTTTGGTCATTAAACTTCAGCCTAATCCGATTTTTCTTAATTCTCCAACCCTTTTCTTTTTCTTCTTTTAATTTTTAATTCAACAAAATTCCTAAGTAAAAATGTAAAACCCAAAATTAAAAACTAATAATCCTAACTTAATTTACTAAGATCAACTTAATAAATACCAACTTAACTTTAAATAATAATTAATTACATAATTAAATATGAAACCACATAATTTTGACATTAAATACTGAAAATGCACAATACATTATTTTTTATGATTTTCATTTTCTTGTGAAGCAAACTTAATTACTTCTAGTTGTAAAATTAAATCCTAAATGCAAATGCAACATATTTTTGTATTTTTTATTAATTTAACAAACAAATGTGCACATACAAATGCAAACAATGAAAGAAAAATACCATAAAAACCCACAAAATTGCAAACAATGAAAAACAATTATTTTATTTTGATTTTTTTGTAGGAGTAATTCATGTGAGGCAAAAATTACGTGCTCACAAGAGATCTCCGAGTTGAATTGGCAAAGGCTCGTCAAGAACAGATTGAGATCATTGAAAAGTTAATATAGCCTTTGTGGGTCTGTTATGTATTCATTTGATTTAGCGATTAACACTTCAACTTTGCAGGCTCAACAGAAGGACGAGCTGGTGGACCAGCCTCGAGAAGAGCTTAAGGTGAAAGAGGCCGAGACCTTAGGGTGGAAGCAACATATGGATCGTCTTGCCTCGGAGAAAGACACACTTAAAGATCAGCTGACTTCGATCGAGCGCCAGCTTTAAAATGTAAAGGGGAAAAGCCTGGCCTGGAGTCGAAAGATTGAGGAGCTCAAAGATAAATTGGCCACAGAGCTTGAGAAGGCCAAATCCGATACAGAGGCATTTGTTTCCTCTTATCAAGCTGACGCCGAAGATGATAACATTCAGGCACAAGAAATATCCATTGTGGCTAATTCATATAATCATGTGCTCTCGATCACGCCAGGCGAGAATCCCAGAGAGAAACTCTCGAGGAGGTGCACGCTCGTGGCTTTAACCTCTTAGCTGATATTGAAAACGCAAAAATTTTGAAGGACGAGGCTGTCGCTTTACGCTCTGATGATGAAGATTTCTCTAGTGGCTCCAAGAGCAGAGGATATGAGGATGAAGTTCCTGATGAGTAGGTTCCCGAAGATGCGACTCTCAAAGATGTGGCTCCCGAGGATGTGGCTTCGGGGATGTGGCTCCGAAAGTAGATTAGGTTCTTTTGTTTTTGTTTTTTTGTAAGGCCCCTTGTGGGAACTTTAAATACCTTTTATGAATACAAGAAATTCCTTTTCACTCCATCTTCGATTTGGTTTTGAATTCAGTTTTGTCTTTGTTTTGTGAAAATTTTGATCTTATAACTTCAATGATCGAGCGAGCAGTGGCTCGACCTCAGAGTAGAACAAACCCTTAGGTTTTATAATAATAAATGGGTGATCTTTGAACTTATAATGGAACACCTCTTATGGTTTTTTGACGAATTCTTGAGCTGTACTTAAGTCGATTTGACATGAGCTCAGGATGATGTGACCCTCAGGTCCGAGTTGAGTGAGAATAAGGTCTCGAACTCTAAGTGTATCGACCTTCTAGGCTTACTAAATTGGCCCTCAGGTTCTTTTATATTGGCCCTTAGGCTCTTTTAGGTCGGCCCTTAGGCTTTTTAAGTTGGGCCAATTCGGCCTCTAAAATGGCTATAATTTTTCCCTCTTTTCAGCTGAAAGACGTAGTGAAAATTTCCTTATGCCTTAGCATGTGTTTTTGTACCAGTTGGGTTTTATGAGGGTTCAATCGATCAGAAACCAATTTTTTCTTAATCCGTTTGTGTTAAGACAATTTAATACCTCTTGAGGCTTTTTTGAAGGCTTATATTATCAAAGCCTTTAAATTATTCGAGGACTAATTTTATCAAAGACCTTTTTAATTGCTTTGCCGAGGGTAGCCTTATTTAATCGGTTTTTCAAAGTATTTGAAGGCCTTTAACTTATGGTGGAAGTCAGACGTCTCTGAGTCGCATAATTTTGGACGTATCTTTTCTATATGACCGTAGTCTTTAATATAGACGTAGCTTTTGGGTGTGTCTATTGGACTTTTTTCCTGATAACCTTTCGAACTTGTTCGAAAGGTTAGTCCCCGAGTATGATGGCCTTGGCCTTTGCATCGAGGGATGCCTCTTTGAGGTCTTATAAATTTTAGTTTAGATATTTGAATGCATTGACTGTCAATGACAGTTCTCGAGTGTTCGAGGTGTATTTGCATTTTGGCCCTTGAATCGTTTCTCACAGAATCACAAGTATGGAGTTCGTATAGTAGCAAATTTCTTTGAGACACAAAGAGTTTTGATATGGAAAGAATGCTTCTTTTAATAATTGATACATGCATACATGTTTTGCCATCGGAGCTCGACTATTCTATATGGACACTGTTCATATGACCATTTGGCCCATTACAAAGTTCTCCTATCGATGCCCTCTTTGGCGTGAAGTATTTTCCTAAAAAATGTGACCTCCGAGGGTGATGCCCCCAGTATTCGAGCTTGATCGAAAAAAAGCTTTGGATACTATTGAATTCTCCTCAGGCAGCACATAGTTGCTACCTTATTAAAAACCACGCCGGAAAAACCCATTATGGATAAAACCCGATCTATGGGAAAAAAGTGCAACGCGTGCTTTAAAACATAAGGTCTTCATGTAGAAAGGTGCCCTCGACATCTTTGATCAAACATCTGCAATGAGTTAGTTTTAAATTCAAATGGAAAAAAGCAGAAGGTCATACCTTAGCAGTAATATCATTTGAGTAGTGATACATTCCAATTGTTCGGCAATTGTTCGCCTTCCATCGTTCCAAATTTGTAAGATCCTTTACCGAAAACTCCGATTACTTGATACAGTTCTTCCCAATTCGGGACGAGTTTTCCTTCATTCGGGTCTCGAGTATTGAGGGTGACTTTCAGTAGAACTAAGTCCTCGATTCCAAAGTGTCGAAGGTTGGTTCTTCTGTTATAATATCTCTCATTCTTTCTTTCTGCGCGGCCATCCGAACAAGTGCAGCTTCCTGTTTTTCATCTAATAAGTCGACGCTAGTATTCATAGCTTCGTGATTTGATTCCTCCGATGCATGTCAAAATCTAGCGTTGGGTTCCCCTACCTCGATTGGGATCAAAGCCTCAGAGCCGTATACTAGGGAGAACGAGGTTTTCCCCGCGCTAGACTTCGATGTTGTTCGATATGCCCAAAAACCTCGGGCAGGACCTCTCTCCATTTACTTTTAGCGTCGTTCAACCTTTTCTTCAAGTTTTGAATGACAGTCTTGTTTGTCAATTCAGCCAGCCCATTTCTTGTCGGATGATATGGCGTTGATAAAATCCTTTTTATTTTGTGTGACTCGAGGAACTCCATTACCTTGTTGCCGATGAATTGTTTGCCGTTGTCGCACATGATTTCAGCAGGTATCCCATATCGACATACGATGTGGGTCCAGATGAAGTCAATAACTTCTTTTTCTCTAACCTTCTCGAAGGCCTGTAATTCCACCCATTTCGAGAAGTAGTCAGTAATAAACAAAATGAATTTAACTTTACCTGGGGCCATTGGTAGAGGGTCGATGATGTCTATTCCCCATTTCATGAAAAGCCATGGGGACATGACTGGGTGAAGCTGCCCTCAAAGGTGATGAATCATCGATTTGAACCTTTGACATTTATCACACTTTTTAACAAACACCTTAGTGTATTTTTCCATGTTATCCCAGTAATACCTTGCTCTAATAATTTTGTGAATCAAGGACTCGGTGCCGGAGTGATTCCCACAAGTGCCTTCATGTATTTCTCATACAACATAATCGGTGTCCCCCGAACCTAAACATACCACCAGTTGTCCATCGAACGTCCTCCTATATAATATTCCTCCTTATCCAATGTGAACCTAGAGACCATGGTTCGTTGATCCCTTGACTCTTTATGATCCAATGAGCACTTTCTATTTTTCATATATTCGATATACTTATTCCTCTAATCCCAAGTCAAACTCATATAATTTATATCAACATGGACCTCTTCGACCACACACCTCAATAACTAGATGACGGTCCCTAGATAATATCATCTTCTTCAACTGATGACCCCAAGTTGGCAAGAGCATCGACCTCACTATTCTTTTCTCAAGGCACATGATCTAGAGTCCACTCCTTGAGGCGGTGCAAGGTTACCTGTAGCTTGCACAAATACCTTTGCATCCTATCCTCTCGAACTTCAAAGCTTTAATTTACTTGGTTTACTACCAACAGAGAATCGCACTTGGCTTCAGTGACTTCTACCCCCAAGCTTTTAGCTAATTTTAGACCTGCAATCATAACATCATACCCTACCTCATTATTAGTCAACCTAGAGGTTTTAATAGATTGTCTAATAGTGTTACCTCTAGGTGGCTTCAAAACGATGCCAAGCCCGGACCCTTTCACATTTGAGGCACCATCCGTGAAGAGGGTCCATACCCCCAATGATGTACCCGATTTTAGCCGAAGTTTTTTTTCCACTTCGGGCACGAGGGTTGGTGTAAAATCAGCCACGAAGTCATCCAAGATTGAAGACTTCATGGCCGTTCAAGGTTGATATTTGATATCATACCCGCAAAGTTTGACTGCCCATTTGGCCAATCGTCCTGATAGCTCGGGCATATGTTAAACATTTCAGAGAGTATAAGTGGTTCACACACATATTGGGTGACACTAGAATATGGCTTTAGCTTTCTAGATATTCTTATTAATGCAAGTGCTAATTTTTATAAGTATGGGTATCTAGTTTCAGCATCTCCGGAAGTCTGACTCACATAATAAACAGGGAATTGCATACCTTGCTCTTCTCGAACTAGTACCCCCACTTACTGTTATCTCGGACACTACCAAATATAAGTAATTCTTTTCATCTACCTTCGGAGTGTGAGGCAGAGGTGGGCTCGATATATATTTTTTCAATTCCTGCAATACTTGCTGGCATTCCGAGGTCCATGCAAAATCCTTTTTCTTTTTTAGCAAGGAAAAGAACCTATGGCTTTGATCCGATGACCTCAAAATGAATCGACTCACAGCGACTATCCATCCTGTTAACCTTTATACGGCTTTCACACTATCTACGGTAGTGATATCTTTGATGTCCTTGATTTTATCAGGGTTGATTTCGATCTCTCGATTTGACACTATGAAGCCGAGGAACTTGTCTGACCCGACCCCGAAGGCACATTTTTCTCGGTTAAGCTTCATATTGTACTTACTCATCATTTTGAATGTTTCTTGCAAATGAGTTAAATGGTCCTCCGCTCAGGGACTTAACCAAGATATCATCAATGTAAACTTCAATTGATTTACCTATTTGCTCCTCGAACATTCCTTTAACTAAGCGTTGGTATGTAGCTTCAACATTTTTTAGCCCAATGGGAATTACATTATAACAGTATGTTCCAAACTTAGTGATAAATGAGGTCTTCTCCTGATCCTCCGGGTTCATCTGAATTTAATTTTACCCGGAGTAGGCTTCGAGAAAGGTAAGGATCTCGTGGCCAGCCGTGGCATCAATCATGCGATCGATGTTAGGCATGCCTTGTTTAAATTCTTCTAATCTACGCACATTCTAAGTTTTTCCACTTTTTAGGGACCACAAGTACATTTACTAACCACTCGGGGTATTTTACCTCCCAAATAGATCCTGTTTTAAGAAGTTTAGTTACCTCATCCTTTATGAATGAATGATTCATCTCGGGCTGGGGCTTTCTCTGACTGGGGTTGATGCTTAGCGTTGTTACTTCTGGTGTGATCCTTGTCAAGTCTCAATGGGACGAAGAAAAACAATCCATGTTACCGATATGAAATTGAATGATATTTTTCTTGAGTTCGAGGGTTAAAACCATCCCCAGCTATACCTTTTTCTTGGGCATATACTCGATTAGCATGACCTGTTCCTGCTCTTCGACCGTTGAGTTGGTTTCATCTGACTCTCCAGGAACAACAAAAGTTCAAGGAGTAAGGAAATCCTCTTCTTCTTCTTCTTTGATTACTTGTCTCTTTGATTCGATCGAGGCTGGGAATGGTGATTGCTATTTGACTGCCTACTTATCTTTAGTGTTCGATTTTTTTGAGGTCGAAGATGCGGGTATCGATGTCACCTCATCGACTGCAAACATTTCCTTTGTAGCGTGTTGTTCCCCGTAAACGTTCTTCACCCCATCCACAGTTGGGAATTTCATCATCTGATGAAGTGTTGATGGTACTGCCCTCATGTTGTGGATCCATGGCCTCCCAAATAGTGCATTATATCTCATGCCGCTTTCAATGACATGGAATTTTGTATCCTGGATGGTCCTGGCCACGTTCGCTGGTAAGATTATCTCCCCCTTCGTTGTTTCGCTCGCCATGTTGAAGCCATCTAGGACTCGAGATGCATGTGTAATTTTGTCCTGTAGGTCGATCTACTCTATGACCCTTGATCTAATTATGTTTGTTGAGCTACCTGAATCTACTAGAACACGTTTAACTTGAATTTTATTTAACAAAATAAAAATTACAAGGGCGTCATTGTGCGGCTGAGATATGTCTTTCGCTTCTTCGTCATTGAATGATAGGGTGACCTTGGGCAAATAACTCCGAGTCCATTTTTATCTGGTGATCGACACTTTGGTGCATTTGAATATAGGCCATTACGGAACATCGTCACCACCAACGATCAAATGAATTACATGTTGTGGTTCTTCTTGCTCATTTTTTATGTTTGCTTCTCTTTCTTTGAAGTGATTCTTAGCTCGATCACTGAGAAACCATCGAAGATGACCCTCGTTGAACAATCGAGCTACCTCTTCCCCCAACTGACTGTAGTCTTCGGTCCTATGGCCATGCATTCCATGATATTTACACATCAAGTTTGGATTTCTTTTAGAAGGATCGGTTTGTACAGGCCTACGCCACCTGGTATCTTTGATTCTTCCAATAGCCAAAAAAAATCCCCGATGCATCTACACTGAAATTATACTCCGACAACCGAGGTTCTTCTGTGGGATCGGTATGTTTATCAAAACCATACTTACTCAGAAGTCCCCGAGAATTCTGTCCTCGGTCGTTTCTTCGATCATTCTCAGAGGGATTGCGCCCTGAACCATTATTTCATCATTCCGAGATATATGGCTGATATTGTTCCTTATTTGATCTTGGTTCTCTGTCTGTACCACTCGGGACCTTAACCGCTATCTATTTGGATGAACTGAGCCCGAGGGGGCTCCCAGCTGGTCATCCTCGACCCTGATCTTTGATTAATAATGATTATGTACATTTGCCAAGTCACAGCTGGATACTCGACCAGATTTTGCTTTATCTGTCGTGACGCGATCGAACTCCACTCGTTCGAACCCTGCATAAAAGCTTGCACGGCCGAATCATCCGAGACTGGTGGTTTCAATTCTCTCCATTTGAAATCGAGATACGAACTCCCTTAGCATCTCATCATTCCTCCGTCTTATCTTAAAAAACTTCTGATTTCCTTGTCGCCACCTTTATAACCCCGGCGTATGCCATTACAATGGAGTCTTCTAACATAGCAAACGAATCGATAGAATTCGAACGCTTTATTTGGCAAGTTTCCCCAAAAATTTTCAACAAAAATGACTCGATCTGATCATCATATAAGTTGTTTCCTTTAATCTCACAAGTGTACGAGATAATGTGTTCATTAGGATTGGTTATCTCGTTGTATTTAGGTATATCGGGCATACAAAACATTTTAGGAATGGAATTTGGAGCCACACTCGGAAAAACGGCTTATGTATGAATTTCTTAGCAGCCAAACCTTTCAAGATCGAGGGTGCCCCCGGTATTTGATCAACACGGGAGTTATAAGTATCCATTTTTTTGTCATTATCCTCAATCTTTTCCTCCCTAGAATCGATTCTCTTGGTGAGTTCTTTGATCATCCTCTAATCGTGGGATCAGCCCCCGAGCCATTACCGATCGATCTCTCTAGCACTGGTTCAGTTCAGCGAGTGACTTCTAGTTCGACCACACTAGGAGTTTTATGCCGACTTTGAAGCTGAGCGATAAAAATCTGTTGAGCTTGTAACATTTTGAATATTACTTGGAAGCTAACTCCACCATCTCCAATACCCTGTGTTCCTTGGCCACCAGAGCAGACATCCTAGCGTACACTCCCTCCGGGGTCTGCGCCTAAATCCCCATTCAAAGCAATGTGTGAACAAACATCGGTTGGTTCCACATTTTGCACTTTCCCAGGGTTAATCGATGGTACACTGGCTCCCGGAGCAGCTACATTATTGTTTTCCCCATGAAATCCAAGACCATCATCGCCCTGTACGGGTAAGTTTTGTGAGTTTGACATGTTTTATCCTGAGAACAAAAATTCTTGACAAGAACAAGTGTGAAAATGACGTGTATTATTACAATCAGTACTGAAATAACTACTATTATGTTTAGTCCTATGGTGAGCACCAAATTGTTTACCTCGGAAATACAAGTAACAATTAAACTTGTTTATTATTTTAAAGATATGTGATTTAGCTCAATACTAATTAATAACCAATAAATCTAATGTATAAATGAAAGAAGTAAGTAAAATCAAACCAGCGTGCAAGCCAGTCTCGACCACGAGCTAAGGTGGTCTTGAGGTAAGTCAAGAACAATAAAGTTAAAGGGCAATTCTGATGAGTAGTGAGCAAGAATGTAAGAGAGTATATTCTTTTGCCAATGATTGATGATCGTTACAAATGATTGAGGTCCTCTTTATATAGAAAGGGAACTCTAAATAAGGTACATTCCTATTTACAGTAGGGAATCTTGTTGAGACAGCTATCTAACCGTCTAGTACAGATTCGTACCAACTCGTACGAATCTATTTCGAAATTTACGCCATGATCTTGGGGACGTGACTGGAATCTTGCTCTTTCTGTTACAAACTCATAACGATATCATCTCGGGATTGGTCATACTTGGCTTCGGTGCTCATCACGTACTTCGATCCTTGAGCCTTAAACTCTGGCATCGGGCAACAGTTTGGTCCATCGGGCTCGAACTCGATCTACCTTGAACTCGATCCATTCTGAACTTTGGGCTTGAAGTGACTTTTCGAGCCCGTGAAATCGGTCATACATTATTTCGACCGTATGTTACTCAGTAAGAGCGTAATCAAGCAGCATAAGGCATAAACGACACAGCCTACATGTACAGTTAGAGATTGACCGTTGGAGGAAAACATATACTAAATGGGGCTACAACCACAAGTTATGTTCTTATAAGAGAGGAAGTTAGTTTATTACACCCTTCATCCTTATTTATGTGATAATATTTGATTGCATATGGAAATTAAGACTAAAAGAAAGATTTTTAATATTCTGGTCTAAAACGAGCCATATAAATTTTTGTTACTATAAATTATTATATTAAAGGTAAATAATAAGTTTAAAGTTAAATTGTTACTAAATATATGAAAAGATATTTTTTAGACTAATTAAAACAATGAATATCACATAAATTTGGACGGAGAAATTAGTAATTTTCGGTTTCATAAGTGATTTTGACATCAGGTTATGAGGTGACTAACAAGAGGGGTTGCTCTGATGGTAAGCAACCCCCACTTCCAACTAAGAGGTTGTGAGTTCGAGTCTCCCCAAGAGCAAGGTGGGAAATTCTTAGAGGGAAGGATGCCGAGGGTCTATTTGGAAACAGCCTCTCTACCCCAGGATAGGGGTAAGGTCTGCGTACACACTACCCTCCCCAGATCCCATTAAGTGAGATTATACTAGGTTGTTGGTGTTGTTGTTGTTATGGATTTGTATGTAAGTGCACGATAGGAATTAAGAGAAAGCTGGCATCCAATCAAGAAAGAATCACTTCGGACAATTAGACTAAGCTTCCCCCTTCTCTCTCTTCTTTTGCTAATAATGAAGCAAATCCCTAAAGTCAAAGTAGTCCATGAAAGCATCTATTTTTTCCGTTCAAGGACTGAGTGTGTGAAAATTGTTGACTGAGCAACCCTTCTAGTAGGAGTATTACTTATTTTTGCATGGAGTATTTGTCGTTATTTTCAATAGCACGTAGAACCGTTCCCTCTATAACATATATTAATAGCCAACTTGAATGTTAATCTTGTAAGTTTCTGATGACGCCAACATAATTGAAAAGTGAGTAAAGTTGCATAAACAGGACAAGGACAAGCACCTATTTTTACAGGAAAGTTAGCAAATTGCAATAAACTTTTCATTCTGTTGCCATTCTCTTGGAGGATTGTCTTTCGTTGAATATATAAGATTTTAATGATTACATTGAAAGTTCATTTTCTTTTTCTATATAATGATGATATGTAATAGTGCTGAAATTAGGACGCCTTTAGAGGGGTCAGGATGGAGCTGTCGAAAGTTAATAAGTTGAAAAAAAGTTAATTTTGATATAAACAAAAAGAAAAAAACATTGTGAAAAACACCGGACTCCTTCCCTAGGTAAACCAATACATATCAATAACAATAGAATCCAATTATTAAGAAATTTTATTGTTTCATGATAATACCAACATTGTGAAATAAATCTAAATTCAATATCATAAATACATAATCAATGACAAGGCATAAACACGACCACAACCATCTACAATGCCCAAAACCCGGTGCCACTACATCACGAGCATCAAATAAGAGTAAATAATCTCATAAAAATAACAAGCTCTGTCTGGAAAAAAAATACACAGATATATATGCATGATTAGGGAAGGGGACTCCACGTGATGCGGATCAGATCCAACATAGCAGCTCAGTGCGAAGTTTCCAATGACATACTTCTACTCGGCTCAATGGGTACCGCAAATACCAATCTCAAAATTTGTACAAAAGTATGCAAAAGTATAGTATAATACCAAACCACGGTGCTTAATATGTATCAAGTCTAACCTCGAAGAAGTAGTGGCGACAAGTCGATTCCGACACCGGCTAACAACTTAATAAGCATATGAAGCATGAATAGAGTATGAAATGAAGCATATGGTATAGTCAATCAGGTCTATCAAATGAACCACAGTAACACTGGAATTTAGACATGCTTTTTGGTTAAGGTGATATAATACAACATCAAATCATCTCAGTTCTTTCCATAATCATGGTACGAGTCAATCAACGCTCACATACATTATAAGAGTCACTGCATGAGTGTAAACTACCAATGAATACTCAAACAAGGGGGATTGTACAATATCAGTCATCTCAATCCTTCATAATCACAATATGTGTCAGTCAATGGTCATATAAATATATATAAGAGTCATTGCACAAGTCAAGGCCTAATAGTGCATGCTCACAATCAAAACTTTGTGAGACTAGGTTTTGATTGTGAGCATGACAAGGGGGATTGTACAATATCAGTCATCTCAATCCTTCATAATCACATTATGAGTCAGTCAATAGTCATATAAATATATGCAAGAGTCATTGCACAAGTCAAGGCCTAATAGTGCATGCTCACAATCAAAACCTAGTCTCACAACATATATATATATATATATATATATATATATATATATATATATATATATATATATATATATATATATATATATATATATATATAAAACACAAGCCAAGTGTCCAAACCAACACCGATCTCAATGCCTGCGTTCATAGAGCCCAAGGTCACATGAGTAATCACCTAACTTCTGAGCAATGGTACCAATTTAAACAATGTTGCAACGTGCAACCCAATCCACATATAGTCATAATATAGTTGTGATAATAAGCCAAGAGCATGTATTTTAGCTATATTTTACACTTTGATTACTGCACTTTATTCGTGTTTGAGCTTAATAACAATGATTTGCACTTATTATGTGTATTATGCCTTGTAGGAAGTAATTCCGAGTCAATGAGCGATTTTGGAGCTAAATTGGATGATTGAGAGCTTTGAAATCTGAGTAAAAGCCCAAAAAATTAAATCGGGGTCGCGTTCGGGGTGTAAGACCAAGTCCAAATATTATAAATTAAGAAGAAAGTTTACTCTGAAAAAATTGCACTACCGCGCTGCATGGGGCACCGTGAGGTGCTGCACGAAATGAAGGCATGCTTGACAAAATTTTATTCTCTGAGGTGTGCCGTGCCTGTATATTTTGATGTTTGTTTGTTTTGTCCTGGCCCATTTCTGCATGGTATAAATATACTAAAATATAATTTTTAGCGGACTTTTGACCTACAGAAGATTGGAAAAGCATTGGAGACTCTAAGGCACGAGAATTTTTCATTCTTCCATCAACTCAATAGCCAAGTTTGGATTGAATTAATGTTTTCTTACTTAAATTTACTTGCGATTATTTCTCCTACTATTATGGAGCAGGTTTTTCCTTAGGGTCCTGATAGACATAGCGTATTGATGATTTATATAGCGATTTGATTCTTGATACTTGCTTGAATTAATTTTTCTTAATCGAAAGAGGAGTTTAATATTGAATTTCTTTGCATCTTATGCTCTAGTTTAAAAATATAATTTATTTAGGTAATCAAAAGAGCCTCTTGAATTGTTAGTTGAACTAGAATATAGGGGAACATTCGTGAGAAGTTATCCTTTAGACTAAAATCGTCATTATGTTCTTAGCAATGATTCGCAGTGCTTCAATTAGATTATTTTTGGGAATTACTATTTAATCGAAATAGGAACATTAACTTTAAGTATGATCTAATCATCTGGTGAATTCGTGAGAACTAATAGTAATTTAAAAGTAAACTAATTCAAGAATAAGATCCCGAGTTAGTTATCTTGCACCCATCTAGTCCATGGCCCCTACTTCTCCCATTGATATTTATGTATTGCTCAACTCTTGTTTTCCGTGATCGATTGATAATTGCTTTAATTTTTGTAGTTAATAATTATTCAAATTAAATTGTTAATCATCCTGAATATCAACTAATTGAGAATTATTCGAACACTAAATCGAATTCATGTGGAGACAATAATTAAAATATACTATTTTTTGCTAGCGAGCATAAATTTTATGTTCTGTTTTGTGGTTGTCAAATTTTGGCGCTCTTGCTTAGGATTTACAATCACTAGTGTTCTAAATAGTTTTTGGTGCTATGCTAATTCAGGAATCAATTTTATTTTCTTGTATTCATATTTTTTCACTTGTGTGAAGGTAAGAGACTTAATTTCTCTACTGTATGACTTGATCTTCTTTGAAGGAAGTGATATCTCATGAACTGGAGTTGGAGAAACACCTGCGACAATTCAAAAAAGAAAGAGGACTCGCCGAAATATTTTGGGGTAGTCTTCAACCCAAGAACACATGGCTAAAAACGAGGATGAACGAGTTGATTTGGCTGCACGGGAAGAAGTCCAACAACAAGAAGAAACCGCACTGACAGCTACTAAAGAATTTGAGAGCGGAGGGGATGGAGGACGAAGATTTAACCTGAACCGACCTCTGGTTGAAGATGCATTCAAAAAATTGGGACCTAGGGTTGGCAGATCATTGGGAGACTATACCAAACCAATCTACAATCAAGGACTTTTGAGTGTTAGACTAGCGACAAATAATTTTGAGCTGAAGCAATGCTTGCTTCAAACCATCCAAAAACATTGTGTCTTTAGAGGCAAGGTGTATAAAGATCCAAACACTCACCCGATGAATTTTGAGGAAATTATGAACACCTTCAAGTACAATAGAGTATCGAAATATGCAGTATATTTAAGGGTATTCCACTTTTCACTGCGAAACTTACCAAGTAGGTCAATTAGGATATGGGAATATATGACGAAAATGTTCCAAGACAAGTACTTCTCATCTTCAAAAATGGGAAAATTCAGAAGGGAGATCTATAAATTCTACCAGAAGGACACTGAAACAATCTTCAAAGCTTGGGAAAGATTCAAAGATATTGCGACATGATGTCATAATGGGATTAACTTTGAATTAAACTTCATGATTTTGGGATGATATGACTCCTTCTCCACAAAGAACTTTGAGTAATGTAGTCGGAGGTTCATTGATGAAGAAAATGTGAAGCAGATTGTCTTGATCCTTGATGAATTATCAAAAGATGCGAACCAATAACACGTTGAGAGTAATTACAAAAGATAATCAACTAGGGTTCACCATGTGAACTCTGAACATTAGTGCAAATTTAGTTAGAAACCATGGCTAAAGAAATAAGGAAGTTGACCTTAGATAAGGTACGGAGTGAGTCTCAAGCAACATGTGATTTTTGTGGAATGGGACATCCCACTCCTGAGTGTCAAGCTTCAGTTGAGGAAGTTAATGTTGTCGAAAACTATAATAAAAGAAACTACCAAGGTGGAAATAACTTCAATGTTGTGGGTCAAAGACGTCAAGATTTATCACGGAGCTTAGTAAATGGGAGTCTAAAATCATGGTAGTAGAAAAATCCTACACCCTAGGGATGTGGACCTTAAGGTTTTTAGAATCAATCAAGGCATCAATACTGCGACAATGGTCAAATCAGTGTAGTAAGGAAGATCTCATGAAGGCCTTCATTAACAAGTCTGAAAAGAGGTTCGATACTCATAGTTCTGCTATTCAAAATCTAGAAAGACAAGTGGGCCAAATTGCTAACTTTTTATCTGAGGGCTCCTAGGACTTTGCCATTTGACAAACTCGAAGGAAACCATCAAGGTTGTGTCTCTGAGAAGTGGCAAAACATTGACAGATCCAGTTATGTAAACTAGACTTGAGGTGATGAGCAAACAGACTAAAATAATGGAGGAGCAAAAAAGTAGATAACAAAAAGGGTGAGAGTAATAATGTGAAAAATGGGGTTGACAAGTGATTTGGGTGGTTCACGGAAATGCTCAAGAATAATAAGTTTACATTCTTTTCACAGAGGTTCTCACTCAGATGCCTGCTTATGCTAAATTCCTAAAGGAAATATTGTCTAGAAAGCGGAAGTTAGAGAAAACGATATTAGTCAAGCTGAATGCCCGTTGCAGTGCCATATTGGTAAATAAAATTCCTTAAAATTATGGGGATCCAAGAAGTTTCATCGTACTATGCTCTTTTGGGAGTGAGAAATTCGACAAGTCCTTATGTGACTCTAGTGCATCTATTAATCTAATACCTTTTTTCTGTATTCAAAAAACATGAAGGTGAGCTTGGAATGATCAAGTCCATATTAGTTTCCTTGCAACTGGCTGACCAGACGACCATCATACCCAAGGGAATCATTGAAGATATTCTAGTACATGCCAAAAAATTTATGTTCCCCGTTGACTTTATGTGGTAGACATGAAAGTGAACAAAGTGGTTCCTATAATTCTAGGGAGACTATTTCTATGCACAGGTAGAGAAATTCTTGATATTTATGAGGGGCAACTCATGCTCAAAGTGGGCAACAAGAAAGTGGTTTTTCAGATGAAGAGAATGATGAAATATCATAGTGATGAGGAAACTTCCTACTCATGTTTCATGCTTGATGTTGTTGGAGAGTTAGATAGAAAATACAAGTTGGATAAGCGTGTAGGGGACTCTCGAGAAAGGTATATTACTGAGTCTAGTATAGTGGAGAATGAAGATCCTTAAATCAAGAAGGAGGCTAAAGCTCTTGAGACTGAAAATCAAGTAGTTGATGAGGAGGAACTCAAAAAGGAGGTGTCTAAGCTTAGTGTGGAATTAAAAGCCATTCCTACTCACTTGAAATATGCTTTATTGATACGAACAACTTTTCTGTGATTATTTCACTTACTTGACTGGTACACATGAACAAAAACTGGTGGAGATGCTGAGGAACTACAAAAAAAGTCATTGGCTTGACCATAGCTGATATTCAGGGAACCAGTCGAACCATTTGCATGCACAGATTTTTCTCCAAGAAAATATCAAGCTAGTGGTGTAACCCCAATCCAAGTTGAACAAAATTTTAGAGGAGGCATTTCAAAAAGATATCGTCAAGTTACTGGTGCGGGAGTGATTTTTCCCATCTCTGATAGTCAATAGACTGGCGCTGTGCAAGTTATACCTAAGAAGGGGAGTATGAAAATAGTGAAGAATGAAGATAATGAGGTGATACCCACGAGAATAATCACTGATGGAGAATGTACATTTATTACATGAGGTTGAATAATGCAACAAGGAAAGACCAATTCCCACCCTCCTTTATTGATTGGAAGCTCGAGACAATGGATGGACATGGCTGATACTGATTCTTGGATAGATAATATTCAAACAAATATAGTATTTATTTTGTAAAAACTTTTTAAATTTAAATCTTAGTGGATCATGATTTATACTACCAATATTTGATGTATTATATGAAAGTTTAATTATTTTACTTATTAAATATTTATAAATCTCTATTAGAATTATGGTATCTATTGTCTGGCTTACAAATATATCGTAGACTCTTGTGGATCCGTATGATGACGTCCATACTTATCTTCAAGCAGCTACATGACATCTAGGAAACTTCCCATCTTTCTTTCTTTATCATGTGGCATTGATTTAGGTTGAAGCATATATCTTTGATTTCCTTCCATCCACGTATGTTATTTTTAGCACTCAGTATCAACAGTGCATCGACAACTTATGGTGTCATGGATGTGGTATGAGATGTGTTCTCTATGTTGTGGAGATAGTCCAATCTGGAGGAATCGAGACAAGGTTCAGACTGCATCTTGGGATCGGTGATTTTAGTTATGTAAGTATGTGCTTTGGACTCATATATCTGGTAATGTCCCTAGGAGTAGGATTGATGGCTCTGTAAGTGAATTGATAACTATATGATGAGCACGATGTGACTGAGGGATGTTCTTAGATGGTTAGATGTGACAAGAAGGGTTGGGGCGTAAAGGACTATGGATGCTTGATTTCTATCTTGATGTGTTGTATAGTATTGAGTTATGAGTGTGTTGAGGGATCATTCAGTTGTTCATTTGTGGAATGAAGTATATTCTCATGTCTCGTTGGTGAGTTTAGCCTCGGAAGATTGCTTATTGGTTGTAACCATGATCTGGCGTAAAGAGATGCCATTAGAGGCTAAGCAGGTGGGTCATCTCCTTTGAGGTGGTCTACGAATGTGTGATCCTTATGATATTTCTGGGGAGAGTTTTCTTTCTACTAGAGAGGTTATGTGTGCTACAACTTGAGTGTGTGTCACTTGAGGAACTTCGCACGACATAAACGAGGATTAATATTTTAGCAGATGATTTGTGGGTATTTTATGGCTATAGCTACATGAGCTTATAAAGGATTTGGTTAAATTACAGAGCGAGATCATGATAGTTATAGAGTAAGGGTATTGTGGATTATCATATGCTATGTTAAAGGGCATTGTGGGTTATCATATGCTATGTTCTATGTCTTTAAGTCAAGTGGAGGGGTCTACTATCGATGATCAGATCGCATGGTCATGTGTTATATTAGTTTTGATCTGAAGCATAATTGTGTATCATTTACAATTTGAAGGTGGCTGACTTTGAGGTTAGTGAGGGGAAGGAAATTCCTAGGTGCATTATGTGCTATAATTTTTGGGCATATGGAAATCTTGGAATAATTTAGTGCGCAAGGAGAAGGGTGTCACACCTCTTTTTTACGGCGCTTTAACATACTCCGGCGAAAGGGAATATACATATATAAGCGTAAAAAGAGT
>MU754714.1:1474-13508 GCA_026770625.1 Nicotiana glauca | reverse complement strand
CCCATACGTGTTTTCTTATCGCTCAGTTATTATTCTCTCCTATTACCACTGAGTTTGAAGTACTCACTTTACTCCTACACCTCGCGTGCAGTTGCAGGTACTGTTTCACCTGGTAGCGGGTTAGTAGCGGATTGAAGGTATTGCTATTGTAGCTATGCAATGTGACCGCCGGCGTTCGCGGCATCGAGATTCTTCTCCTTCTTGTTTTTTTCCAGATTGTACTCTATGTATTATATATTTTGAATTGTAATATGGATCCTCCTAGATGCTCGTGACTTGTGACACCCCGGTCGGGTTGTATTCGGATGGAATTGATAGTTAAACGCCACTAAGATGTATTTTCTATTCCATATGTTTAATAGCTGGTTAATAAGAGGATTTGGGGGTTATTGGCTGGCCTTGTCTTCACGAGAAGTGCCATCACGATCGGGTATGGAATTCGGGTCATGACACTTGAAGCCATAAATCAAGATACACTCAATATCTCATAACACTTTTACTCTATTGATGACATAATACCATAGTGAGATTTAACTCAAATCATTTATAAGTTGTGAAAACACAGGTCATCTAGTGCTATAATCTTCTTCAAAATCTCGCACTCATCCCCGTAATAGTCAAGCCCACTCTCTTAAGCAAACCGAAATCTCAAATTTCAACACATACCCTTCCATTACACACAAGACCTTCTAACATACACATAAGGATCAGACCACTTCGGAACACTCTGCATGGGATAACCCACCGTTTCGCCTTAGTATAACATTTCCATATACCTTCTACCGTCATACGCATTACACAACCACTTAGTCTTCCTGAGTTTGAACTCATACCGCAACATGAAATTTACTTCACTCACATCTAGGAGACATGAAAAGATCTTCACGCGCCCATAACTCGGAGCTACACATCCAATCACAGTGGAATCATACACTTAATAGTTTATTTATCATCCTGCAGTACTTCCTCGTCACTTCCAAGTTACATAGATACATCCTGCAGTACTAGCATAATCATCACATGGAAATTCAATTATCACTTTCACTAATAGGGACACTGCCGAACATATAAGTTTAAAACACTTACTCACCCAATCAGCACCTCAGTGCTCAAGCCATAGGCAAAGATCCTGCCTTAAGTCCTCCAGACTAGCCCAACATATAACTCACAAAGATCACGTCTCGCCCATTGATCGGGGAATCACAATCCATCGAGGCACATCTGATATTGAGCACTCATGCGCGCATACAAACGCGTGGAAGGAATTTCAAGAGTTTCTTTTCAATCTGAATCAGGGACGCAAGATAAGAATTCAAGAATGTGAAGTTTTCCTAATGGTTTTGCAGCCTCTCGAGGATAAATACAGACATCTCCGTACCGATCCGAGAGACTCTACTAAACCTGCTCATGACTCGTGAGATCTAGTAACCTAGGCTCTGATACGAACTTGTCACGACCCAAACTCCGCACTGGTCGTGATGGCGCTTCTCGTAAAGATGAGGCCAGCAAACTAACCTAACTCGACCTTTCAAAAATAGTTACATATGAATAAACAGCGTAAATATGACTTAGTAGTATTTAGTTAGCTGAAAGCCAACCCAACATAACCCTAATCGGGATGTCACAAGTCAAGAGCATATATTAGAATGCAAATACACTACAGGGTCTAAAATGTACAAAATTGGAATAATGAACAAAAGAGAGAAACATGGTGCTGCGAACGCTGACAGTCGCCTCCTTACTCATATAACTCTACCTCTGATCGGCCCAAAACCCACTACCAGGTGAATAAATACATGCATCTGCACACGAGGTGTAGGGAGTAAAGTGATTACTCCAGCTCAATAAGTAATAAAGGTAAATAACAACTGAGTAGTAAGAAATCACGTAAAGTAACCAACATGCTGTATAGAAGCAGGGTACAATCCTTTGAGAAAACAATGAAGCTGTGAAATCATTGGAAATCCCTTAGCTTAGTTTCAATCTCTTTTTAAAATGATCATTCCAACAGTTACGAAATGATTTCAAAACAGTTAGTGCCGATAAGCACAGAAAATCCGCCCCTCGGGCACAAATATCACAGTATAACAGGTAAAAAAGCAAGTAAATATGCAAGATGAGCACATAAAAGTTTGCCATTTGGGCAATATCTCAAAATAGTACCATCCCCTTGGGCTCACTCTCAGAAACACTCTTTGAACATTCTCAGCCCCTCGGGCTCTCTCTCTCAGATCACTTTCAGAATAGTATTATATAGTAACCGCTGCGACGTGCAGTCCGATCCACATCTCGTCGTGGCATGCAGCCCGATCCATATATCGTCGACAACGCTCACTGGAGGTGTGCAGACTTCGGGAGGGGCCCTTTACGGCCCAAGCGCAATATCAAGCCACCTCGTGGCATATTAAATAAGGCCTGAAAGCCTTCTCACATCACTCATAAGGCCTGAAAGCCTCCTCACATCAGTCATAAGGCGTGAAAGTCTCCTCAGATCCCTCTTAAGGCCTGAAAGCCTCCTAATATCACTCATAAGGCCTGAAAGCCTCCTCACATCACTCACAAGTCCTGAAAGCCTCCTCACGTCACTCAAGCTATCTCGTGGCACATAAAGTATCTCAGGCCCTCGACCTCAAATCACTCAGCATATCCTCACATATGGCCCTCGACCTCACCCTGTGCGAAAATCATCACAAGCCCCTCGGGCATTTGTAAAACAGTAGTTCTCAACCCAAATATCATTTAAATTTCAAACCTGAGTAAAATTTGCTGAGTTTGTAAAATAGTAGATTTCAACATGACTGAGTTCAAATAATACGTCAAAACAGTGAGGAACACAGTGATAAAATCTCCGAAGGGTTCAAATAATTGGCACGAATCTCAAATATGGCAATCAACCCAAATCATGATAATAACAAATAAGTTTCAGTCAAATACGCGGTAAAACCATCAATCGGGACAGACCAAGTCATAATCCCCAACGGTGCTCTACCCCACGTTCATTATCCGACGTACAATTCACCTCAATATAGCACTAAGGTGTTCAATCTGGGGTTTCAAACCTTCAGGATATCATTTAAAATCATTACTCACCTCGAACCGACGAAATCTCACTACAAGAAATTTGATTTTTAACGACCACTTCTTAACGAAGGGACATAAATCCGGTTGTTATAAATATACTTATAACAACCATTTTTTTTTTATCGTTGAAACTAATTATTAGCACAATATTAAAGAGGGAATAGTATTTGGCCCTTAAAATGTAACATAGCCAGTCGTTAAAAAGTTAATTAACAAAAATTGGCGCTAATATTTTCCTCTTTTTTCCCAAACCCATGCCTGTATCGCGAACTTCCCAAAAATAAAGGAAAAAACCCTAAACTTATTTTGGTAAACGACCTGTTATTTCCCCTGCTGTGAACGATTACGACCTGCTATTTCCCCGACTGTGAACGATTATTTTGGTCACTTCCATTGATAACTACTCAACATCGAGTTTCTTCTCTTAGAGTTTCTTCTCAGGTAAGGTTCGAAATTTTACGTTAATT
The DNA here is from genome assembly GCA_026770625.1 of Nicotiana glauca. Taxonomy (NCBI): domain Eukaryota; kingdom Viridiplantae; phylum Streptophyta; class Magnoliopsida; order Solanales; family Solanaceae; genus Nicotiana; species Nicotiana glauca. The sequence continues at coordinate 9,960 of MU754714.1, read as the reverse complement.
TTAGTTTAGATGAAATCTCAATTCTAAACCATAGCTTTTCACATTCAATTTTTTATTTCAAACAGAAAAAGTGACTGAAAAGCTAGGGTTAGGGCAAAATTGTTCTCTGCTCTTGAGTTTTCTTCTTTGATTTTATGTTCGCGTTTCGAATTTCAAAAAAGAAATTGCAATTGTACGCCCTTTTGATCTTCATTAATTTCGCTGTTGATTACAATTGTACGCCCTGTTGATCTTCATTAGTTTCGCTGTTGATTACAATTGTACGCCCTGTTGATTTTCTGTTCGCGTTTCCTATTTCGACATATATATATATATATATATATATATATATATATATTAGTTTCTACCATATTGATCTTCATTCACGGATCTTGCTTGAGTTTGATTGGACTTTCGCTGGTTCGGATGTGACTATTCGAGGATGACGTTCACGGTTCTAAGTTCAATTAGTCGGTTTTTTTCATACTTGAATTTTGGAGTCAAAATCTATGTAATTGCTGATTTTTCAATTGCTGTTAAGGAACATTTTGCTTAACAAGTTTATTTGTGTCACCCACTTTCTATTTTATCTAATAAATTATGAATCGAGCTTCAAAATGAGTCGTTTAAGTCATATTCCTATGTAGCTGTATTTTATAGATTGTTAAACGTATTAACACGAAATGAAAGGTGATTAATTAATGTTTATGAACGACTAGTGATGGACTTTGCTTCTAAATTTACTAAATTAATTACTATATACATTTTAGCCTTCTGTGTGATTTTCAGATAAGGGGATACATTCTGCATATGATTAGTAATTAATATCTGTTTGGATATACTCAACGTGCTCATTTCATAGAACATAACGATTTAAGGATGAGGTGGAGAGAGGAGGTGGTTAAGGGTTGTAGTTCTAACATTAATGATTACCTTTTGTGGTGATTGTAGATTTTGCGAGGAATATAATTAATGATCTGGTGGTATATAGAATTTCTTGAACAGTGATTTTCTCCTAGTTTTGAGCATTGCAGCTAACTGTTTCAAAAGTTGCTTTATGAATTGATGAATATACAAGAATAGCGTTTCATATTTTTGGAAGTTAGTTTCTTTCTTTAATTTTTTTTTATTCTTGTATATCTTCTTCTAGTTCTTTTTCTTTCCAAGTATATGAAAAGCTGACTTTTGTCTAACAGTTAAAATGTGGGGGGAAAATGGTTAAATGATGAAAAGGAAGAGGAATTTAAATGAAAATGAAAATAAAAAAATTATCAAATAATTACTCAATCATATGCAGTAATTAATATTTGTTTGGATAGACTCAACGTGCTCAACCCCACAGAACAATCACAGAAAAATTTGTTATTACTTAAAGGATAAGCATAAATATGAGAATGATGAAAATAATTCCCTTACACTCTAAAGTGATATTGATTTTAAATTAATCAATACTCATATAAAAAGGTGAGAGACAACTATACAACCCCCTTATGCTATTCCATTTTCCCCTAATATGATACAATCTAGTTGGGGACGATGTGAGCAACTGAAGAATTACCAAGGGTTGTAGAATGAATTAATTTGGTTGAACATCAACTTCTACATTTTATAGGGATAGTTCAGATGTCTACTAGAAAGTTTTAAACTTAACCTCCTTTATAAAATACAAAAAATCACTAAACTTAAATTCACAACACAGAAAAAGATAACAGCTGCAAGACTAGTAAATTGATTTAAAAAATTTAATTTTTTATCATTAGGCAATGAAAGAAATATCATTCTAAATTCTGTCTGGTGCAATTCTAATTCGGTTTGCAACCACTTATATCAGCTCATTATTTTCTAATTTTTCTTTATTTTTTTAGAATTTGAACCTTAGAATTCTTCTATATTCGTAATGAGAAAATTAAAAATATAACAGTAAAAATAGTTAGGCCAGTGAAATGGTGGATGTGAGAAATTATTCAAACATATTATAAAATGATCTTTGGAAGTAGATTGACTAATATTCCGTAGTAAAGGTGACTAATATATTTTTGTTCGCTTATGTTCATTTCTTGTTCATTGCCATACTAATATTTTTTTGGTTGACTATATATGTATAGCAATTTTGTGTATACACAAGATTATGGCACCTGATAAGAAATGGATGGAACTTATTCATGATCGCCTTGATAACACTTACATACTTGGGGTGGAGAACTTTCTTGATTATGCTTTTAAGAGATTGGGAGAAGTACGCGAAATACGTTGTCCATGCGTCAAATGTTATAATGCAATTTCAGGAACACGTGAGCTGGTTAGGTCACATTTAATAGTATACAGAATGGTCCAAAATTATACTTTTTGGTGTCACCATGGGGAGAGATTAGGTGAGTCTTCTTCAGATTATGAATTTGTAGGTGATAAGATCAATGAAGAGGGTGATGATGAGGATGAAATACATGAAATTTTAAGAGATTTATATCCCACTTTTGAAGGAGACAATATGAACAATGATAGTGATGGGCCGTTTGAGGAGGAACCAAATATTGAAGCAAAAAGATTCTATAGGATCTTAAAATATTTTGAGCAACCATTGTAACAAGATTCATAAGTTTCTAAACTTTCTACTTTAGTAAAGTTGCTTCATATCAAAAGTATTGGTAATTGGAGTAACGCGTCATTTACAATGTTGTTGAAGCTCTTGAAAGAAGATTTATTGTCAGATAGATCAAACTTGCCAGATTCATATTACGAAGCAAAGAAGGTAATTCGACACCTAGGGCTTTCTTACAAGAAGATTGATGCATGTAAGAATGATTGTATGTTATACTAGAATGATGATAAGTCTCTTGAGTCTTGCAAAGTTTGTGGTGCATATATATGAATGAGGATACACATAGCGGGGAAACCAAATTTAAAAATGGGAAAAAGATACCATGCAAGATTTTACATTATTTTCCTCTAAAGCCAAGACTTCAAAGATTATTTATGTCCTCGAAAATATCTACTCTGATGAGACGGCACCACGACAAAAAAGTTGATGATGGAATAATGAGGCACCCAGTTGATTCAATAGCGTGGAAAATGTTTGACAAACTTCATCATTCTTTTGCATTCGAGCCTCGTAATGTTCAACTTGGACTTGCTAGCGATGGTTTTCAACCATTTTGGAAATTCCAAAAATCCATATAGCATTTGGCCTGTGGTACTTATTTCTTATAATTTACCACCTTGGCTATGCATAAAGAAAGAAAATTTTAATTTGTCGATGATTATTCCTGGTCCAGAGAGTCCTGGAGATGCTATTGATGTTTATCTCCGGCCTTCTATAGAGGAATTAAAGGAATTGTGGGAATCTGGAGTGAAGACATTTGATGCGTCAACTAAACAAAACTTTGTGTTACATGCATTTTTATTATAGACCATTAATGACTTTCCCGCCTATGCAAATTTGTCTGGATGGAGTACAAAGGGAAAACTAGTGTGCCCATGCTGCAATAAAGAAACTCACTCAGTTAGGTTACAAAATTGTAAAAAACAGTGCTATATGGGCCATAGACGCTTTCTTCCTCTTAATCACAAATGGAGGAATGATAAAGCATCATTTGATGGCACTAAGGAGCAAAGATTACCACCAAAAGAGTTGTCTGGTGATGATATACTTGATCAAGTGGCTGATTTAGATGGGTTACAACTAATAAAGAATCCAAAGAAGAAGATTAAAATATCACATTAGAGTAGGGGTGATAATTGGAATAAGAAGAGTATTTTATTTGATCTCCCATATTGGAAAACTCTTTTATTGCGGCATAACTTAGATCCAATGCACATTGAGAAAAATATATGTGATAATATTTTGGGGACAATCTTAAATATCAAAGGAAAAATCAAAGACACCATAAACACTCGGTTGGATTTGCAAGCAATGAACATTAGGAAAGAATTGCATCCAATAAAAATTGGGGATAAATATGACTTACCAACGACATCTTACACATTATCTCCTGAGTAGAAGCACATGTTCTTCAGTTTCTTGAAGAACTTAAAGATCCCAGATGGATTTTCATGAAATATTTCCCAGTGTGTCAACCTTATAGATCGCAAAATTTTAGGTTTAAAAATTCATGATTGCCATGTTCTTCTACAATATTTACTCTCACTTGCCCTACGGGGCATGCTATGCAAATCTGTGTGTGAACCGCTTATTGAGTTGTCTTTGTTTTTCAATGTACTTGGATAGAAATGCTTAAGTGTGGATGAATTAGAGCAGAAAGATGCCCAAATCCCAATAACCGAGTGCAAGATAGAAAACGTTGTCCCTCCGACATTTTTTGATGTCATGCAGCACTTGCCAATTCATTTAGCTAATGAAGCTAAGATTGTTGGACCTTCTCAATAACGATGGATGTATCTATTGCAATAGGGCTTGCGCAATAGGGCTTGCGGAAGAGCTTGCGCAGAAGGTTCTATTGCAAGATGAAACCCTTTATTCGTAATAGGGCTTGCGCAGAAGGTTCTATTGCAAAGGGATATTTAGCAACTAAATGTATGAACTCATGTTCAAGATATATACATACAATGGAAACAAAGTTTAATTGCTTTGAACGAAATTATGACGGTGGTATTATAGAATCTGATGGAGATTTAACAATTTTTTGTCATCCCGGAAGAGCTTTAAGAGGTGGTAAACCACACAAACTTGATTCAAATAAAATGGAGCAAGCACATATTTATATTTTGAAGAATTGTGATGAAATTCAACCATTTCTTGAGTAAGTAATGACTTGTTTCAATAATTTACTTTTATATACCTTTTCTATTTTTTTTCATTAAAATAACATATTATAATGCTTTAATTATATGTAGGGAGTTTTCACTAACTCCAGTTGATGCCTCTCAAAAATATTCCGATAGGCAATTCATTTGTTGGTTAAAAGAAAGCTGAGTACTAGTTAATATTAATTATTTTCAAAACAATTATGTAAATATTATTTGCTAAATTATGTGCTTGATCTTGATAGGTTGCGAGATTACACAAATGCAATGACAGTAAAAAAATGGCAGATTTGCTCTCATTGTCACGTGGTCCCATGCCATACGTGACAAGTCATCGAAGCTACCTTATTAACGGATATAGATTTCACGTGAAAGATTATGATAAAGGTTTGAGAACTCAGAACTGCGGGGTGGTTGTAGTTGGAGAGACAGATGAAGAGAATAAGAACATTGATTACTATGGAGAACTAACAGATATACTAGAATTACAATTTATTGGTGGAGGAAGAATAGTTTTATTTCGATGTACGTGGTTTGATGTGTATGACCAAGAAAAGGGAGTTAAAATAGATGAATATGGCTTTGTGAGTGTCAACCGCCATCGATTTTTGAAAACAATAGAGCTTGTATATTAGCCAACCATGCATCACAAGTTTTTTACGTTGACAATCTATCCAATAAAGGTTGGCATGTTGTATGGAAAGTTCAACCTCGTGATACTTTTGAGGTTTTGCACGAAAATATTGATGATTTAGAGGAGTTAGATCATTCTTCACTACTGAAAAGGAAAAGAACTCATGAAGGTTTGGATATTTATCAACTCCTTTTTTAATTAGGCAACTCACTTGTGACAAGGAAAGTGTTGTACTGGATTCCATTTGATTTAAAAGTTCAGCAAAAGATTCTAAAACTATATTAACTGATTATATGTTCTTATATGATAAATATGACTTGCTAAATATTTGGTTATCTCCAGGTTTCTATCCATTATTTTCTTGTAAATTATCTTTATTACTGTTGTCTATGGCCATGTAACTTCCTAGCTTCTTTCAAAGACCTTCATATGTTCATATATGATAATACTGGCATGATAGATATCTGTTACTCAATTTCTTTTTGTGCTAGGTTGACATGAATCCATCAAAATATCTGAAGTCTAAAATGGAATCAAGTTCGAAGACTGTTAAGCATGTGTACGTTCCACCTGGTACCTTAGCAAGGGGGCGAGGACAGAGCTTCAGAGCATTGGGTTCTGTAAGAGTAAATGCTGAACAACGAGATTTGATTGGCAAAAGTAAAGCTTTTAACCTATTAGCTTCTAATATGAATAACCTAACTCATAATGATAGTCTTGCACCTTTTGGTTTTAAACAAGTATTTGAAGGTGATACTCTTTGTCCTCATGAAGAAGAAGAGATGCAGGACACTCGGAGAAGTGAAATAAGTATTTTATTATCTCAAGCTACAAGATTTTTTTTTATTATATAAGGACTATTTTTATATTTGAGTTAAATTAGAATTTGCAGGGCTTTGTGAATCTGAAAAGGTAAAAAAAATCAGAGGAACGAATTGGTGTAGAAATGTTGCAGGACTCAAAGTTGGAGAAAATTTTGCACCTCCTAGTTTTGATCAAACATTTGAAGGTGATACTGATCATTTTCCTCATGCAGAAGAAGAGATGCAGGGCACTCTGTCACGACCCGGATTTCTCATACATTGGGATCGTGATGGCGCCTACTCGTGGTAGCTAGGCAAGCCAACTTATTTACTTTTTTATCATTAAACAATTATTTTTATAGTCTATAGCATCAATATAAAATATTAATTCTAATGAGAACAATAGCGGAAGTCTGTCTAATAAATACGAATCAAAATGCGGAACAGTTAAATATATCCTCTACCTAAGATTTGGTATTAGATTACTCACGAACTTCTAAGAATAAACTAAATACAAATGTTTGAAAGAAATATAACAGCTATCTGTCTCGAAACAATGAGCCAACAGACAAATAGGAAAAAGCATAAAGAAGAGACGCCGGGCCTGCGGACGCCTGCTGTTGCGAGCAAAACACTCACGCAAGTGTACGCGATCGACAAGCAATATTGTAGTAAGTAAAGTATCGTTCCCACGAGGAATTGTGATCAACTTCTCGACTGATGTAGACTTAAATAATTATCAATTCAAGTTAAATTATCACAAAATATATAAAGACCCAATTTACAATTTACTTAGTAATTAAACAATAATTCAACACAAAATTACTACAACAATTACACAATATTTTGATAACAATTTGGATAAAGATATTCCAGGGTCATGGACTTGCTAGAGATCATGCTACTATCTTAGCTTAAGATTGATTTATTGAATTATCCGGGTTATTGATTATAGGGTTAATAATACTCATAATAATCTGTCGAGTTCTTATGCACCTATTCAAGTTAACTTAATACCTATATGACTATGANCTATTTGATTCTATATGCAACCAAGAATTTCCTTTGTCAAGTTTAACTCAAGATTCATAAATAATATTTCACTGTTAGCTATGCAGTAAAATAATTAAAAGCAGAATCAAATAAATAATCCATAACGATAAATTCAAGCTCTTCAATCTAAGCTTCAAACAACAAGATCATCTAACATCCATGACCCCAGAATACTTGGGTTTTTAGCTACTCATATTCATACAAAAATCAAAAATAAAAGTTTTAAACACAATATAAACAAAGAACTAGAAGAAAGTTTAGAAGAACTCTTTGAATCCTTGCTCCAAGATGTTGTTCTTCTTCTCTTCTCCTAGCTCCAAGATGAAGCTCCTCCTTCTTCTATGGCTCTTTCTCCCTAAAAATCTGATCTATAATCTCCTCCCCCTTCAATAATGGAGGTTTACTCCAAGTAAGTTGAGTGGATCCCTTCAGTTTTCCCATTTTACCCCTCAGTAATTCATTTCCCGGACAGAAACGCGTGAAATAGCGCGCGAACTATGAACTTCGCGCGTTTCTTCGCGCGACCAAGGCAGAAAGTTTTCCAAAACGCACGAAGAAACGCGCGAAGTTTCGCGCAAAGTTTATACTTTGCGCGTCTGGGAATTCGGTAAAATGCAGGAAATGAAAGTTGTAGCCCTTTTAAATAGCTTTCCATCAATATATTATGGAGCCCAAATGGAGTTATGAGCAAGAAGTTATGGGCATTTTACTAGACAATGTGTCGTATGCCTGCTCAACTAATTGTTTTGTTCTTAACTATCATCCGTTGATCTTCGAACACGATTCCGGCTTGATTTATTTATCTTTTACTCAGACTTCAAAGCCCCAAATTAATTAAAATTATCCCAAATATAATTCATAAGTCGGATCGCTTCCTGCAAGACATAAAGCATGAATTTAGTGTAATTCATTATCATTTAAGCTCAAATTATTGTGAAATGCAATACTTATAGTGTTGTTAGAATAACTAAAACATGAGTTTTTAGCCTATGATCAACACCCCACACTTAAACCATTGCTCGTCCTTGAGCAATTAATGTACACTTCACATAAGGACGATCTTTTTATCAAATAATTTCTTATAACAACACATACGGACACTTAGGTATCAATTCATAATACTTCAACCTCAAGACACGACTCACAAGTGCCACGCATTTTTACAACTTGCTTACTTACTCTAACACAAGGGTCAAAACTTTTCCTTGCTTTTACAAATCATGTGCCCTCCCACAAATAATATAGACTAGTTCCTC